>CM067493.1:26308085-26351247 GCA_034552555.1 Semaprochilodus insignis
GTTTTGCTGGTGCCAATCAGCAACATTAACCCCGTTTCCTCTCAGTTTGTCTAAACGGCGTCATGAAAGATACCTGAACTGCTCTCAAACAAACCAAACACGTGCGGCCATTTAAAACCCTGCCTGTAGCTCTTCTCTGCATTTAGAGGTATTGCTGATCCCTCATGTCCTCATGCCAACATCACGAAAAATCGAGCTTGTGTCACGGTGCTAAATAAAGTCAGGGAGGCGGCAGACGGAATTATGGGCCGCTTCTGACTATGCAGCCGCGTCCGTGCCAAAAAGGTGTCAGGCTGATATTGATGGTAAAGGTGCCCACAAGAACCACGAACAGCGAATACAGTGTCTGCATTTATACACCGGATCCGAATTACCTCTGGGCGGGATGAGGCTGCAGAAAAGCTCCCTGAAATCCACACCTATCCGTGTCTTGGGTACAACAGAGATCAGGAATCCTGTCCGTGTGGATTCATGCGTCATACTGTCTTCCTCCATTAGGCTCAGTTCTATTATTAGGGCTGCATCAATAAATCTGATCAGCGTCATAATGAAATAACAGCAGCGTACAGTACCGCGCAGAGCCAGAGCCCTTCCAGTAATTACATTTACAGTGGAAATGACAGGCTATTACTTCTCCAGCATCAGGAAAAATCAGGACGTGTATTTAATGGACATTTAAATAGAACAGCAATTAAATATAACCTCAGACGTTTCAGCGTCCTGCCACTGCAGTGCCGAGAATGATCCACCACCCACATAATACCTGCTCCGTGGAGGTCATGTGGGGGTCCTGAACATTGAGGAACAGGGTGACGACTTCCCACACCACAACCCCTTCACATAGCCCCTTGACACCACCACCCCCACACTATCACCTCCCGCCCCAATATACAACCCCCGCCACACCACTACCCCCCCCACAAAACCCCTCGACACCTCCACCCTCACAACACCACCCACCAAACCACTACCCCCACACCACCAACCCAACACACCTCTCACAACACACCCACCACACCACTACCCCTCAAAAAAAACCCTCAACACCACCACCCTCACACCACCCATCAAATCACTACCCTCTCACAAAGCCGCTTGACACCAGCTCCCTCACAACATCACCTGCCAAACCACTACCCTCACACCACAACTCCCACACCACCAACCTAACGCTCCCTCCCCACAACATCACCACTCCCACAACACCACCCACCACACCACTACCCCCTCAAAAAAACCCTCACACCACCCACCAAACCGCTACCCTCTCACAAAGTCGCTCGACACCAGCCCCCTCACAACATCACCTGCCAAACCACTACCCCCCCACACCACAACTCCCACACCACCAACCCAACACCCCCACAACACCACCTACCACAGTCCCACCACCACTCACCAACACACCACCCCACAACACCCCCCCACAACACCACCACTCCCTCAGCACCACCACCTACCAAACCACTACCCCACACCACAACTCCTACACCACCACTCCAACATACCTCCAACAACCCCACTCCCACACCATCACTCACCAACACACTTCCCCACACCACCACCCCAACACACCCCAGAACACCACTTCCACACTACTACCTACAACGCCCCCACACACACCCGCCAACACCACTACCCAAACACACCCGTTCCCCTGACGTCAGAGGGCTCCACATCTATGTGAAAAAGATGTCCTACCTCCGCACTGGGAAATGATATAGCTTAGCTTAGCTAAAGCTATGACATTTCATTGTTTTGCTGGGCTGGGGAGAAGTATACACATACACACACATCAGGAGCGGGATGACTGCGAGCTAACAAGCTAGCGAACTCTGTAAACAACGCAGTCATGCTCGAATAATTAGGGTAATCCATTAAAATATGCAAATGCATTTAACACGTTTTACAAGGCCATTTTAGATTAACAGCGCCTGTCCCCCTGCATGCTCCGCTGAAGACGGTGAGAGTTGTGCCGCTGAAGAAGTCACGAGATTCATCTCAGCAGCTTTCCCCCCCAAAAACGGCAGTGAAAACGCTGGGAAATCCGTCGCCTTTAATGTCAAGAACTCCCAGACGTCACTCCTTGAAGATGAAAAAGCTTTCGTGTTGAAATACAACAATAACAACTTCATCAGCAGGGCCGTTAGCGCCTCACGCTCGTACGCCCTGATGGTGCAGATGGGCTGACTCTACAATACACATCACTAAGCCTGAAGTGCCACACATACACTACCATTCCAGTGTCACTGCTGTGCTGAGATTGGTCCCCTACCCACATAATAACTGGTCCATAGTGGTCCTACGGTGGTCTGTATCCATTGAAGGATGGAGTAAAGAGGGCGCTGGGAAGTTGTGCTTGAAAACAGGCAGGAAAGGGCCTAAAAACTCTTCTGTTTTGTGTTGTGGAGTATCTTGTTCCTGTTGAAATATTTCAGCATATGCACAATATTGCCAAAAGTATTCGCTCGTCTGCCTTCACTCGCATATGAACTTGAGTGACATCCCATTCTTAACCCATGGGGTTTAATATGATGTCGGCCCACCCTTTACAACTACAACAGCTTCAACTCTTCTGGGAAGGCTTTCCACAAGGTTTAGGAATGTGTTCCAGAAGCACATTTGTGAGGACACTGATGTTGGACGAGAAGGCCTGGCTTGCAGTCTCCGCTCTAATTCATCTCAAAGATGTTCTATCGGGTTGAGGTCAGGACTCTGTGCAGGCCAGTCCAGTTCTTCCACACCAAACTCACTCACCCATGTCTTTATGGACCTTGCTTTGTGCACTGGTGTGCAGTCATGTTGGAACAGGAAGGGGCCGTCCCCAAACTGTTCCCACAAAGTTGGGAGCATGAAATGGTCCAGAGTCTCTTGGTCTGCTGAAGCATTAAGAGTTCCTTTCACTGGAACTAAGGGGCCGAGCCCAACTCCTGAACAACACCCTCACACCATAATCCCCCCTCCACCAAACTTTACACTCGGCACAATGCAGTCAGACAACCGCCAAACCCAGACTCGTCCATCAGATTGCCAGACGGAGAAGCGTGATTGGTCACTCCAGAGAACACGTCTCCACTGCTCTAGAGTCCAGTGGCGGCGCTTTACACCACTGCATTCCATGCTCTGCATTGTGCTTGGTGATGTAAGGCTTGGATGCAGCTACTCGGCCATGGAAGCCCATTCCATGAAGCTCTCTACACACTGTTCTAGAGCTGATCTGAAGGACACATGAAGTTTGGAGATCTGTAGTGATTGACTCTGCGGACAGTTGGTGACCTCTGCACACTGTGCACCTCAGCATCCGCTGACCCCGCTCTGTCATTTCACGTGGTCTATCACGTCGTGGCTGAGTTGCTGTCGTTCCCACTCCCTTCCACTGTGTTATAATCCCACTGACAGTCGACTGTGGAATATTTAGTAGGGAGGAAATTTCACGACTGGACTTCACGCTATCACGGTACAGACACAGACGATCTTGCATCAATTGCAATTGTGCAGTTGGTTCAGATTTGGTGGATGCCTTCCTAGCACAATTCCAAGGAGAATTCCCCGTAGACTGGGATTTTATCCACTGCTGGTAGACCCGTATGACCGTACGCTTCCATACACCTGCAGATTCAGCTACTTCCTTGACACTATGGTCTTTGGCAGGCCCAAATGCAGTCACTCCTTTTAGCCAATCATTAACATCTGCTTTGGAGCCATTTTCCACACATGGAACGAGACATTCCCTGCACTGTAGCACCTCTTCCCAAACTATGGATTCCGTCACTCTCACCCCGCCAGTATTTATAGCCCCATCAACCTTGTGCAGCACCATCTGCAGGAGCCTGAAGTTATCTATGTTATAGATAGTCATGCATAAATTATATGGACAATAGTATTGGGACATCTACATATTACACCTACAGGAGCTTTCATGACATCCCATTCTAAAACCACAGGCCTTAATGCGGAGTTGGACCCCATTTTGGAGCTATATCAGCTTCCACTCTTCTGGGAAGCTTTCTACAGGATTTTGGAGTGTGTCTGCATCAACATTGTTCCTTCATCCGTTCATTCTTTTATCTGCACACCAACATTGTTCCTCCATCCGTTCATTCCTTTATCCAGACACCAGNTTTATCTGCACACCAACATTGTTCCTCCATCCGTTCATTCCTTTATCCAGACACCAGCATTGTTCCTTCATCCATCCATTCCTTTATCTGTCCACCAACATTGTTCCTTCATCCATCCATTCCTTTATCTGTCCACCAACATTGTTCCTTCATCCATTCATTCCTTTATCTCTACACCAACATTGTTCCTTCATCCATTCATTCCTTTATCTGTACACCAACATTGTTCCTTCATCCATTCATTCCTTCATCTGCACACCAAAATTGTTCCTTCATCTGTTTATTCCTTTATCCGTACACCAGCATTGTTCCTCCATCCGTTCATTTCTTTATCTATACACCACCATTGTTCCTTCATCCGTTCATTCCTTTATCTATACACCACCATTGTTCCTTCATCCGTTCATTCCTTTATCTGTATCCCAACATTGTTCCTTCATCCATCCATTCCTTTATCTGTACACCAGCATTGTTCCTTCATCCATCCATTCCTTTATCTGCACACCAGCATTGTTCCTCCATCCGTTCATTCCTTTATCTATACACCACCATTGTTCCTTCATCCGTTCATTCCTTTATCTGTATCCCAACATTGTTCCTTCATCCATCCATTCCTTTATCTGTACACCAGCATTGTTCCTTCATCCATCCATTCCTTTATCTGTATACCAACATTGTTCCTTCATTCATTCATTCCTTGATCTGTACACCAGCATTGTTCCTTCATCCGTTCATTCCTTTATCTCTACACCAGCGTTGTTCCTTCATCCATTCATTCCTTTATCTGTACACCAACATTGTTCATTCATCCATTCATTTCTTTATACATACACCACCATTGTTCCTTCATCCATCTATTCCTTTATCTGTACACCAACATTGTTCCTTCATCCGTTCTTTCCTTTATCTCTACACCAGCGTTGTTCCTTCATCCATTCATTCCTTTATCTATACATAGTAATGTTAGTTCTGTACAAGGGGCGGAGCAGGCTAGGATTGCTGGACAGAGAGCTGTCAATCAAGCTGCTCATTAGCCACGCCCACACAGTTCTCAGATAGGTCTGATCAGCTGTTTTTAAGTTGTGTTAAATCACATTTATATCTCATGCTCTTGGTTCAAGCTTTGCTGGATGTGTAATATAATACTTCAGTTTACTGTTTTTAATATTTTGCTCCGTGTTCTGTGCGACTTCAGGGAACCAAACCTGGATATTCCGAGGTGAACGCTTCCTGGCACCTTTATTTTTAAGCCTATATGGTGAAAAGGCCAAGTATAGGCACAAGGTAGGTGTACCTACAAAACCTAGCAGCTCGGTGCATATCCGCTGTCACCCTCATTGCAGCCCCGTTCCCTTCAAATGTCTGCGGCAGCTTTTCTCAGCTAGCTTTGAAGTGTGTCTTCGCACCCCTCGGCCCATGTGAAGACTGGAGCTGCCACCGCCACTGACACAAATTCCGTTATCTCGGCTGGAGGCTACAAGTCATGGAAGCAAGAAAATATGCAACGGCTCACTCACATATGGCAGCATCCCACCATGCGGCAGCATCCCAGGGTTCCTTCCGTATGTAGAAGATTGACCTTTCCCACTTTCATTTGTTGAAGCTGATGTCAGAAGTGGCTACACTCCTGCTTCTTGTCGTGCAATCGATGCCAGAGTGTGGTGATAACAGGGTTTGAGCTGACCCGTGATGAACTGCCTCTCTACAAGCCTTGGGAGGAAGACAGTCTTGTGATACAGTAATAATAATAATAACAATAATATTAATAATACTTAATTTTTACACATTGCTTGTTAGGAACCCAAAGATGCTTATAAGTTTCAGGACACAAGAGTACACAAATGGAAATACGTAAAGCATCAACAATCACAATGGCATACGAGTAGACAATATGAGTGAGACCTTATGGAGGATCGGTTTAGGGTTGAGGCAGGTTATGAGCGAGTGTAAAGAGATATGTTTTAAGATTAGATTTATATTGAGAGAGAGCTGGACTGTTTGACCCGTGTTGGGACAGAGTTCAGTGTTCCTAGTGTTCAGTGATTTTAGCACTGGTCAGCAAAAATGCAAATTTCTGTTGGCTGTCTAAAGGTGTAGGTGTGCTGTACCCTACAATAATCAAATAGTTCATTTTAGTAACTAAACTTAAGTAAAGTTGGAGTAGATTTGCCAGGTATGCTTTATGTAGTGAGTATACTAATATCAATGTACCAGTAGTATATACTTATAAACATACTATTTCAATATTCTTGGGAATAAATTGGCCACTTTATTTTACTAGTTTAGTAGTTTTTAAAAGTGCTTTTAGTTTATGAAAGTGCATTTTTAAGTACACTCTCAGTAAATGACTATTTTAGTAGTTCTAAAAAGTGATTTTAGTTTATGAAAGTGCGTTTTTAAGTACACTCTCAGTAAATTACTATTTTAGTAGTTCTAAAAAGCGCTTTTAGTTTATGAAAGTGCATTTTTAAGTACACTCTCAGTAAATTACTATTTTATTAGTTCTAAAAAGTGATTATAGTTTATGAAAGTGCATTTTTAAGTACAATCTCAGTAAATTACTATTTTAGTAGTTCTAAAAAGTGATTTTAGTTTATGAAAGTGCATTTTTAATATACTCTCAGTAAATTACTATTTTAGTAGTTCTAAAAAGTGATTTTAGTTCATGAAAGTGCATTTTTAAGTACACTCTCAGTAAATTACTAGTTTAGTAGTTCTAAAAAGTGATTTTAGTTTATGAAAGTGCATTTTTAATATACTCTCAGTAAATTACTACTTTAGTAGTTTTTAATCTGGTCTTAGTTTATGAAAATGCACTTTTAAGGATACTCTCAGTAAACTATTAGTGCTACTAAGTGCTTTTAGTTCATGAAAGTAACACTTTAAACATACTTTCAGTAATTTGGTAATTTACTGTTTAGTAAACTACTGAACATAATACTTATAGTTAACTACTTATATAATATTTTTGCACTTTAACGTATATAGAGGCGATTTTTCAAAAACCCCATTCAGTCTTACCGTAGAGAAACTAAGCTTAGACTCAGAGTTCCTTACATGGGTGAAAGGCGGACTACAGAATGACACACGACTACAGTGGTCTGCGGTCATATGATTACGCAACTACTAGCTTAGAGTTTATATTCATTAGCCTATAGACCAGTGACTAGCAGTCAAGATTAGTTGACACCACATGGATACCCAATTGCCATATGATGTGCAGTGTTGAACTAATGTTATGCTAATGCTAGATTGGTGCTACATTTATTAGCCTTGCAGTTAGGATTGGTTGACACCACAGGGGTTCCTAAAGGTCATATGATATATTTACAGTTATATTAATTTGCCTATAGATCAGTGACTAGCAGTCAGGATTGGTTGACTCCACAGGGATTCCCAATGGCCATAAAGTACTTGACAGTTGATAACAGTGAATGGGGGGTTATACAGTTATACAACTATCATGAAAGGCTGCGATACCTAAAGCTAATTTAGATAGTGTCCAACAATGAAGACGTTCCTAAGAACAAGCTCTTTGAGTTCACATGGTCAGCACAGTAGGCTGTTGAGTAGCTGACTTCCTCATGGTTAGCTAATGTATGCAGGTTTCCATCTAGCATAAAGCTAATGGGACTGTGTGATTGACCTAATTAGCATAATACGATCTTGAAACTCGTTCTTAGCAACGTTAGCATTCTGGGTGATGTCCTTTGAAGTGGTTTAAAGGTGGCTTTGGTACAGAGATGTGCAACAGTCTCACTCTCATGGGCTTCAGTGAAATATGGAGCAGACCGCCGGCTTTTAGCATGGCTTCTGAAGACATGGGATGGTGAAGATGAGCCCACTTTCCTTTGGATTTGAAGCCACTGAATCTGTAAAGACTGCTGGCCATGTCAAGTTGATGACACTGAAGTGCTTTTAGCACACCTGATAGACTGATCCATCACTTAGCGGTTTTTGCTAGGCTAACATGCAACTCTGGACTGCAGTGGGAGGGTCATCTCCAGCTAGGCTATGCTTTCACATGGTGCTTTTACTGCTACACAAGTGTCTAATTGACTGATCCATCACTTAGCAATGTTCGCTAGGCTAACATGTACAAGGTCCCCCTGATCTGCAGTGGGAGGGTCATATCCAGCTAAGCTGTGCTTTTACATGGTGCTTTTACCGCAACATAAGAGTCTAATTGGCAGATCCATCACTTAGCAATGCTTGCTAGGCTAATGTTCACCCTGTTCTGCAGTAGGGTTCATGAGTGCGTGGCTAAGCTGTGCTTTTTACAAGGTACCCATAAAACTCCACCAGATGATGCTCTTCAGGTTGATATAGAATTCGTTTAAGCAAGTCTAAACCACAGTTTAATCGTTCGTTCCTTTCCTGCACTCATCAAAACGTAGTGCAGGATGATGCAGTGCTCTGGCTATACAGAAATAGGTCTAGTAAAACAGAGGCCATTTGCAAACTAATAAATGCTGACAAAATTGGATGAGCGATTGCATAGTTGCCCATTAAAATGGAAGTTAAAAAAGACTCAGGCCCATGCATTCTGGAAAATGAGGACAGTGGTATCAACAGAGCCTATGCCTAGTACGGTGGCGGTACTAGAAAATTTTAGCAGTGGTGGAAAAGGGGTCCCAGGGAGTTGCATCACGTAGTCGCATTGAGAATGTGCACCATTGGTGGGGGAGGGGGGCCCAGAGTTCCTTGTATGGGCATAAAACAGACTACAGAACGACACAGGACTACAGTACTCTGTGGTCATATTGGGGGTGGGGGTGTTGGTGTTGGGCATATAAGCAGGGATGGTGGGTGCTGAGTTGCTCCAACCACTTTCCTCCTAAAGGCACAAACACCTGCGCCACAGTGAGGTGGTAGCCATTGAAGTGGAAAGAAATTGGGGGGGGGGGGATCAAAAACTGACAGGAGTGGAGGAGACTGCCCACTTGGACAACCTTTTAGAACCATGCATGGCCTAACTTTCTGGGCACAACACTATGGCTGTGGCAGAGAGCAAGTTCTGGGGAATTTCTAGCAGGTGGGAGCCATCAAAACCTTCTAGGCCTTCAGAGTTTAGGCCTGGTGTTTTCTGGGAGCTAAAATAAAATATGTGTCTGTAATTTCCTTTAAAAATAAGTTACAGGAACTGGAAAGTGGAGATGGGAATTGTGCCAGGGAAGGTATCCACCTAATCTGGCCCAACCGCGCAATTCTTTGATGCAAGAGTGTCTGAATATTGATGTGGCCTACATCCAGAAACTTGTCCAGTCCATGCCCAATCCAGTCACAGCTGTTATTGGTGCTCGTGGAGGGATTACACGCTATTAGATACGGTTCAGTCACAGGGTATTCATATTCTGTCTGGTGAGCTTATATAATACGAATACAATTTATGGGCTGGATATTCAGTGTTAACCAAATCTCTGCCTCATCCCATGCCTACACCACTACCACCGACTTAGTGACTTTATTTCTAAAAAGTGGCCAAGAAGTGCAAAACAAATGAACATTTCAGAAAACAAAATTACAAAAATAAAAACTAATTTACAAACGAAAACAATTTTACAAACTGTGAATTCTGAGGAAAGGGCGGGTCTAACACACAGGAAGTGCTTGTTGCAGACCCTTGTCAATCAAACTGTTTGGTGGTGGTAGAGTGAGTGGAAGTAAGAGACGAACAGGCGTCTAAACCACTTAGAGCTGGAAATGTTAATGAAGGTAAGTGGGCTGTAACGCTAGCCGTAGTGGAGAACCAGCTAGCTAGCTTAAAATAGCTGAGAGCTTTTACAGAACAGCCCACTTTTACAGCCCACGTGGTTTAGAGTCGCCTGGTCGTCTCTTTCTCCCGTCTGCTCTTTAAAAACTCTAAAGACCTTCAACAGGAAAAACAGAAGCGTGCCAGCTGGATAAAACACACGCCACAAAATGGAGAAATCATGCTTTAACATCGTCACCATCCCAAACTCCACCCGCTCTACCACGGCCAAACAGTCTGATTGACAAGGGTCCACAACAAGCACTTCCTGTGTGTTAGACCCGCCCTTCGGTACTGGTAAAAGTGTTTCACGTCTTGTAAAATTGTTTTTGCTTTTGTAATCTTTTTTTGTTGAATGTAATTTTCTTCGTTTGTAAATTTTGTTTTCTGAAATGTTCATTTGTTTTGCACTTCTCAGCCATCGTAATTTTTCACCCTACAGTTTTTACACCTCCGAACTCTCAAGGGTGCAGTCGTCTTTTGTAATGAGGGGTTCTCTCTACCGCTCCTGTGATATCCTCATCTATGTAATTGTGGATGGACTCTCCATGCTGACAGCCTGATCGTACCCTGGGCTGAGATTCTCAGACACCAGCTGATCTTTTTGCATTTATGTTTTTCCTTATGCAGGAATATCACAGCCATTGAATATGCTCTTTCGCCCGCTGTTTTCCCACAGATCTACATCCAGGAATCTCTTCAGTCATTGTTCCTTCTGAGCTGGCTTTGTGGTCTTTGTGGCTGAAGCTCTTGCCATGTGTGCCCTAATGATGAAGCCCCCTCCAAAGTCACTTAGATCTTTTCCACTTGGCAACTTGAGCTAAAAATCAAGGTCAACCGGGCCTGCTCAACATCTGTATACAAGCTACAGAGATATTCGTTCATTCATTCATTCATTCAATCATTCATCTTCTGAGCTGCTTATCCCTCTGGTTTGCGGAGGCTGCTGTAGCTTATCCCTATACTCACTGGGAAGGAGGCAGGAACAACCTGGGGTGCGTTTCCCAAAACCATAGTTGCTAATTACGTTAGCAACTTACACGGTTGGAGCAACTTATAATGCACAAGCAGTGCTATGATGCAGCAACGTCACAGCTTCCCACGTAATCTCACCTACAGGGGCACCATGTGAGTTTCCCAGAACCATAGTTGGAACTACCGAGGTTGGGAGAACGTTGGTAACTTACTTAGTCTGAACCATCGTCAAGCGACACAGGTGCTTCCCAAAGCTCTAGTTCCACCGAACATTCGCAAACAGGTTTGACATTGTGAAACAGGTGAATGATTTAAGTTTCACGCTCGGCCGAGCATGTGGCGTAAGCCAGGACAAGGCTTAATGCTGTATCTGACTGAATATATAAGGTGGTCCTGTTGTGTGTGTTTTCCATTCTGACTCTGTTGGGCTGATGTGTTGGTAGCGTCGGCTCGGAGAAGAGTTTGAAAGGAATTCCAGCAGTTGAAGAGTTGGAGAGAGGTCACATCAAAGGGCTCTGGGAAGCGAGATGACGTTTTGCATGCCATCCCCGTTGTGCGGGTATTAGCAGGCTGTTGCCAGGGGAAGTTTCCCATTGTGAAAGTCAGACCAAACACATTTGGATACACTGTATGTTTGAACTACGATGGTTTAAACCAACATGGTTCAAACCACTGTGGTACGAACAAGGTATGACAGTTTTGGGAAACAGTCGCACTTAAGGTGTTAGTTAGTTTAACAATGCATTGTACCATGTTAGTTCAACACTAGCCTCCGTTGTTGTACAGAAAATGCACCCCTGGACAGGTTGGCTGTCCATCGCAAAGGGCAGGGTTCAGGGTGCCAGAGAGATGTGGTGATGTTAATTGCTTAATTGCTTAATCATGCAGTAGACCTATCTGGAAGCATATGTGGCCATTACGTTTGTCCACTCTACTCTTGCTTAAGTGCATCACTAGAAACCGTGGAAGAACAGTGGTGTTTAGATGTGCTGCTCATGTTTTGTTCGCTTACCAGGCTGGAAGGTGAGCTTCTTGACCCCAAATCGGAAATCTGATGACATGTCAGTCAGTTATTCTGAACTAATTACTGCAAACGATGATTTTCATTAGGCTATTTATAAAGCAAACCAAAAATCGTAAGTCACCTTCCACTCTGCTTCTGGAAGCCCATAATTACGTATACAGTAAAAATGGTTATGATAAACATGAAGTGGTCCATTTTACTTAATGAGCTTCCAGTGCGGGGCATGAATAATGCATGGCGGCACTTCTGTTTCTCCGTCTCTCTCCGAGGGACCCGTAGATAATTTAATTACTTTTTGAAGAGACCAGACCCAAATAATGCAATTAGATTTCATCAGACTCTTGGAATGCTAAAACTGTCATGCAGTGTGATCCTCTGTCTAATACAAGTCCGTCCAGCGTCCGGCGGGGGCTAACTCGGAAACATTACGGAATTGAGCAAAAACACACAGCACCCACCACATCGCCCACCCGGGATCTCAATGATCGGCACTGTGGGCACAACATGAAACCGAGCTAACAAGGTTCCTGGGGTTTGTTGCGTCTCGCTGTCTGGCTTCCTGAAGCGCACCGGTCAACTGAATGTGCTTACAGCAACAAGGAACAGACAGCCCGTCCGGAAAAACAGGCCACAGGTTATGATTTCAATTTCTTGGAGGCCACAGCAGAATATCGCAGAGGGTTCTGAGCAAGAGAGGTGCTAGCATGGCTAGGAATTAATCTTTGTGACACTAAGCTAATGGATTTTGGACCACATGGGCAGGAATGAATGGAGAAAAGAAGGTGGTACCCCTTTTTCCACTGTCTGTCAGAATAAAATCCTGATGTCCAGTGATGTGCAGCCATTTGGACTAGACTGACAGGCATTCAGGCCTTCTACACAGTCATTTTTAAGGTGAGGTTAACCATTAAATGTGGCACGTTGGGTCAGCAATGACCTGTGAGCACATTGCTAACCACACCTTGTTCATCTTTTTCAGATAAATGACAGTTAGTAAAAGAATCATACACTATCATGGTGGTTTCCTGTACAAACGTTTGGTGCCCCGGTTGCATTTAGATTGTACTGATCAGCCTCATCATGACTACATGGCTACAAAACAGTCACTTAGCTAGCTCAGAAAGAGCCCTTAGCTGCAGGGGAAGATCTCACTATAGTGTGCATCACAGGCAGCCAGCACAAGAAGCCTCAAAGGCCAGAAATGGCCTTTGGGGTAGCAATTTCATCCAGATGAACACCCCTAGTTCAGGCAGCCCCACAGCTGCATGGGAGCAGCATCCAAGAGGCCGATCCATGTAGCCACGTAGCATCACTTGCATCACTCCTGCATGCAGCCAAGCACCACCAGTCCAGGCAAACCCACAGCTGCATAACTGCAACCACAGACTCATAACTGCAATACACTGTCACTCAAGCGATAAGCCCAGGCAGCCACATAGTTGCAAAGTAGTGTCACTTAAGCAGTCAGCCCTAAAGGTCTTATAGCTCTGGCATAGCACTGATTACGGATGTAGCCAAACACCACCAGCCCAGGCAACCCCACAGCTGCATTGAAGTGTCATCCAGTGGATAGCCTAGGCAGCCATGCAGCTGCCTGGTAGCATAAAATAAGCACCCAGTCGAGGCAGACTCAATGCTGCAATATGCTGCCACTCAAGTGACCAGTCCAGGCAGCCATGTAGTTGCAAAGCAGCGTCACTTAGGCAGCCAGCCCCAAAGGCCTTGTAGCATTGGCATAGCACTACTTATGGATGCAGCCAAGCACCACTGGCCCAGGTAGCCCCATAGCTGCAGGGGAGCATCATCCAAGAGGCATCGGCCCAAAAACCGAACACCACCAGTCCAGGCATCCTCACAGCTGCAGTGCATCTTCAACCAAGCAGTCTGCCCAGGCAGCTACATGGCATTGAATAAGCAACGTAGCATTGAATAAGCACCCAGTCAAGGTGGGCTCATAACTGCAATACACTGTCACTCAAGCGATAAGCCCAGTCAGCCACATAGTTGCAAAGTAGTGTCACTTAGGCAGTCAGCCCTAAAGGCCTTGTAGCTCTGGCATAGCACTGATCATGGATGCGAACATCTCTGATTCAGGCAGGCCCACAGCTGCAGTGCATCATCCAAGCAGCCAGCCCAGGCAGCCATGTAGGCGGTTGGTTGCATCAAATAAGCACCCAGTTCAGGTAGACTCAATGCTGCAATACGCTGCCACTCAAGCGATCAGTCCAGGCAGCCATGTAGCTGCAATGTATTGTCAGCCAAGCAGCTATGTATTGTGGCTGTGATCACATGGGCAGCTGGCTGAAAAGGCCCTATTACTGTGGCATATGCAGGAAAACATCTTTGGTCGAGACAGCCCTACAGCTGCAGTGCATCATCATCCAAACAGCCAGCTCAGGCAGCCATGTAGCTTCTAGGTAGCGCAAAATAAGCACCCAGTCTAAGCAGTCATTTAGCTGCAGTGTAGCATCACATAGGCCCGAAAGTCCTTATAGCACTGGCGTAGCACTGCTCATGGATGCAGCCGAACATCACAAGTCCAGGCAGCCCCACAGCTGCAGTGTCGCGTCATCCAAGCAGCCAGCCCAGGCAGCCAAGCAGGTGCTAGGTAGCACTGAATAAGCTCCCAGCCCAGGCAGCCTCATAGCTGCAATACATCATCACTCAAGCCCTGGTAGCCGTAGTTGTAATGCCACTTAGGCAGTAAGGCACTTAGGCCATAAAGGCCTTGTAGCTCTGGCATAGCACTGCTCATGGATGCGAACATCTCTGGTTCAGGCAGCCCCACCGCTGTAGTTCTTCGTCATCCAAGCAGCCAGCCCAAGCAACCATCTAGGTAGCACTGAATAAGCTCCCAGTCCAGGCAGACTCATAACTGCAATACAGTGTCACTCAAGCCTAGGTAGCCTTAATTGCAATGTAGCATCACTTAGGCAGCCAGCCCTAAAGCCTTTGTAGCTCTGGTGTAGTGCTACTCATGGATCCAGCCAAACCCCACCAGTCCAGGCATCCAAGTAGTCGACCCAGGAAGCCATGTAGCTGTAACATAGTGTCAATCAGGCACCCAGTCCAGACAGCCTCATAGCTGCAATACACTGTCGTTCAGTAGCCGGCTCAGACTGCATCCTAGCTGTAATGGACTGTCGTTTGAATGGCCAGCCGAAGAAGCCTCTGAGCGAGGTGGATGCGATGCTAAACTCCTCAGCCAGCAGGAAAACATAAACATATACACAAACAAACAACACAAAACGAATGAGAACTCCATGTGAAGGGGCAGTCATAGTGTGTCCGCTTACTTCCAATGGAACTGAACTGTTGAAAATGTACTAAGTTGGTAGTAACTTTCTGAAAGGTAGGTTTTTATGCAAGCTTAAAGGTGGAAGTTAGCAATGAATAGCCATGGGAGATCTAGACTGACTTTCATCGTTCTGAACTCACCTTTTGCTAAGCCCCACCCTGCTTGGTTACTGTTGCTGAGCTTTCGAGCCCAGCCAGTCAGCTATGGGGTTTTCAATGGCAAGGGTAGATCTACACTGTGGAATTCTTTGGACGTTTTTGAGCAATAGGCTCTATTCAAAGTTCAGAAAGATATAGACAACAAGGTCAACAGTTAGCCTCTGAGGGCTACATATGTATTGTGATGTCTTGGCAGCCTTATAGCGCTAAAAGGATATAAAGACTATAAAGATAGCCTCCAAGAATTTCCTGTAGACTCTTAAAAATAAAGCCTCCTTTATGGCAGTTGGGTTGAAATTCAACATTGCATTGGTGAAAATCGATCACACTATGTGGAGGTTTTGTAAAAGAGTTTGCACTCTTGAGTTCTTTGAATATCCTGGTTCTATATCACATCTCTCCAAGGAACTCCTTTGCGTTACTTACACCCCATTAGTTCTGAGGGTAGATGGTGTGGAAGTAAACAGAAAGCATTGATCATATACTGCAGAGTAAGTAAATGTGTAATTATGCTCATTATAATGGGAACATTTATGGGAATACCCCATTGGGTCTTGTTAAGCGTTCGCTCAGCTAGTTAGCAAACTTTGGCTGGACTACCACCGTCCTCTAGGGTCCTCCAAGGCAGCTCCACTGACCGTATAGGAGCACTCTGTAGCTGTACAATTCCAGACTGTAGTCCGTCTGTTTCTCTGTATACTCTATTACCCTGTTCTTCAATGGTCAGGACCCCCACAGGACCACCACAGAGCAGGTATTATGTGGGTGGTGGATCATTCTCAGCAGTGCAGTGACACTGACGTGGTGGTGGTGTGTTAGTGTGTGTTGTGCTGGTGTGAGTGGATCAGACACAGCAGACAATCCATATTCCCATCGCTTACCCACCCATCCACCCAACCATCCACCCAACCATCCACCCATAAACCTACCACCTTTACCTGTCCAACTGTACACCCACCCACCCATGCATCTATCCTTCCCTCCATCCATGAACCCACCCATCCATCTATACATCCATCTACTCACCAATCCTTCTATACTTTCATCCATAAACCCAACCACCAGTTCATTAATTTGCCTACCAGCGCATCCATCCAACCATCCATCCATAAAACCACCATCCCATCCATCAGTCTATCATCCATCTATCCATAAACCTTTCCTCCAACTCACTTCCCATCCATCCATCTTCCCAGCCACCCACCCATCCATCCCTCCATCCATTCAACTACCCACACATCCATCCAACCATCCATCCATAAAACCACCAACCCATCCAGCAATGCAACCACCCATCCGTCCTCCCAATCACCAGCCAACCAACAACCGGATACAACATAATCTGCTTGTACTGAAATGTTTTCCTAGAATTCAGCACAGGGTTCTGTATAAAACTGTAGAACAGTAGTTTTAAATATCATACTGGCCTAAACACAGTATGTTACTGCAGAAATGACAGAACTGCTTTACAATGCAATTTATCCAAAACCGCTGCATCTACATATACCCAACATACAACTTTGTGTCACTCTTATATAGTTCTAAAAGCTTGTCAGAGGCACCCGGGCCTTGATACAGTTACTAAGCTACAGCCTCCTGTTTAGGGTCAAACTGAAGGTGGGAATTTTGCCTTGAGTAAACACGGTGAACATTTAACTAACTGCTAAAAAAGCAAGTGAGTTATCTGCGCTATTCATGGTCTGTTTCCACCCACAACTGTGGCTTTGGAGGGAAAACAAATGTGACAGTGGCGTTACGGGAAGCTTAGAGAGCAAATGCCGGCATCTAAACAGCTTGTCAAGTCCACTCGGAAGCCGCTCTGTGGCCGGTGCAGAAAAACAGAACAGAGAGATGAAGAGTGTGAAGGTGGAGGATAGGGGATGAAGGAGAAGTGAAGAATTTCAGAAAAGTAGGAGGCTGGGGGAAGAAGAAAAGGAACAAGGAGAGCAGAGAGTCAACCATAAGAGAAACAGAGAGAGAGAGAGAGAGAGAGAGAGAGGCAGAGCGAGAGAAGTGAATGAGCTCGCCTCTGGCCCTCTCGTAGCTCTTGCTGCCATCTCATGCTTCATTAGTTTTCAGCCATTATGAACAATATTTGTCATCCCCTGGCCCCCGGAGCTGTTAGTTTACAAGCCACCTGATAGAAATAAGTACACGACTTCACATGGAATTACATGTGCCTCGCTTTCATTCCTTCTTTTTTTCTTTCCAAAGGCCATTTTCCCTGTTTCCACTCATTCTCTCGTATGAAAGTTTTGTTGACTTTAGTGTATATTTATTGACGTCTCTGGTGGCCATGCTGCCACGTCTGCGCTGACAGAGTGTGAGGATTGTGGCAGGCCTGTGGCAGTTAATTCCCAATGCGATGTTTCAAATTAAAGTGTAACTAGCAGTGTTGTGATGTCTGCTTACAGCCAGACGAACACACACAGTTACCAGACTAAACAACAGCTGTGGGAAAGAGAGCTTTTGCTTGGTGGTTAGCCTGGAAGCAACTGCAATGGTCTAATACCTGTTTTGCGAATTGTTAAAGTTGCTATTTGTATGGTTTGTAGTACAAACATTTTTAAGTGGATAAAATACCGCATGTGGATATGTCAGTATGTCAGTTATGTCTATGTATCATGTTTCCGAGATATCTATTGAAGTTAGCGTGCTAGCAAGCTAGCCCCAGCTCATCCTATCTCGTAATACCATTTTGCACCTCCAGAGGCAATACTGATTTACTGTAGCATACATTTCCTCATGGTTTCTCATGATTTCTAAGCTCACCAAACAAAAAATGAGTCACCTTGGTGGTAGACGTGACTTCAGGCTCCTGCAGATGGCGCTGCACGAGGATGATAGGGCTATAAATACCTGCGGGGTGTGAGTGACGGGATCCATAGATTGGGAAGAGGTGCTACAGTGCAGGGAATGTCTCGTTCCATGTGTGGAAAATGGCTCCAAAGCAGATGTTAATGATTGGCTAAAAGGAGTGACTGCATTTGAGCATGCCAAAGACCACAGTGTGAAGGAAGTAGCTGCAGGTGTATGGAAGCGTACGGTCATACGGGTCTACCAGCAGTGGCTCAAATCCCAGTCTACAGGGAATTCTCCTTGGAAATGTGCCAGGGAAGGCATCCACCAATTCTGGACCAATTCTTTGATGTAAGAGTGTCTGAATATTGATGTGGCCTACATCCAGAAACTTGTCCAGTCCATGCCAAATCACAGCTGTTATTGGTGCTTGTGGAGGTCTTATATGCTATTAGGTACGTTTCGGTCACAGGGGACTCATTTTTTGGTGATATGTTGCCCTCTATTGTTTCAGGTTCACCTCAGCTTAGCAAACAATGGTCAGTGTATAGATAAAGGCGTGACAGAATAGCTTTTTCAGGAATAGCACTTTGAAAAAGGGCCCTTATTTGACCAATGATGGCATAAACATCTCCATAAAAGGCATTGTCAATTGAATGGAGTGCTCTGGAGCAGCTGTGCATGAGCCTGAGGTCACCATGGCCAGTGCCAAACATTGGCTAGACTGGGATAAAGCCCCCCAGCATTGGAATGTGGAACGGTAGAACTGTGTTCTCTGGAGTGATGAAGCTCCATCCAGTACCTTGGGGTGGTGCAAACCAGATCATCCAATATCAGTACCTGAGCAAAGTAATGCTCGGGTGGTTGAATGCAATCAAATTATCAAAGTAATGTTCAAGCCTACCAGAAGAGTACGGCAAAGGGCCCCCAGTTTCAGATGCAACGTTGAATATGGCGGTCGGTTCATGAGTTGGAGCTGGAAGGCTAAACCTTCACATACACAAGTCTGTTCGGAGCGGATGGAGAGGATAGGCCGCCACGTAATAGAGCTGGCATCCCGCAGGGCAAATGTCGCCTCATCCTCATTGATTTCTGTATGATAGATTTACTCAATCAGATAATTGCCCCCCCATGGAAGCCCCTCAGAGTTTATTTTCATCCTCCGAATGTGTCACATGGAAGAAAAACAATTGATCAGCTCCAACACGATAACAGATGGCCGCCAACTGTTCACAGTATTCGCGGCATAAGTCGGAACATGCCAGGGCACGCAAACTGACAATCAATAAGACAGAAAAGCTATTATTACTTTAGATTGTTAGATTATCTACTTTGGGAGTGTATCTTCCTCTCGCCTGCAAATTGATTGAGAAATTCAATTAAACTTGTCGCTTGGAGTTGTTTACGACTTATGAAAATGTATCTGTTAGAACGTCAATTCTTCCTCCAGGATTTATGCCTTTCCCAATACTTCACGTTTTATGATTCAGTTGCTGCATTATGGCTAACGCACAAGAAGAGATATAGAGATATCATAGTGTTAGCGCCGCAGTGCTGTTCAAAATAACCACCACCCCCCCACACCCCGCCCCCAACTGTGTCATTTAGCCAAAGGGTGCTTATTAATTCGTATTACCAGCATAATCTCCCCAACTGGACGTACAGGTGTCTCCCTTTATCTCCGTTATCTGGGAGTCCTGTAACCGAGTTGGAAGCAGGACGAAATTAAGCTCATTATTAAAAAAGCTTTATTCCTGGCCAAAATGAAACTGCGCTCTTACTCAGCGGCATGGACGTCTGCTCTGGATAATCTCATTCTCTCACTGGACCGTGAACATGCCTGGAGGGTTACCAGGCTTTCTGCCTGAACTGCCGGACCACAAAGCTGGCAGATTCTTATTGTTGGCCTGAACAGTGTTCATATTTCCAAACTCCAAAATGCAACACCTCAAACTGGACGGCTTCCAAACAAGACATCGGCACTCACCTAGTAAGAGATACTCACCACTGAAACAAAGATACATAGATATTATGTAACACCCCACAAGCCACTTTATTAGGTACGCCTCTGTGTATCTAAACTCACTGTCCATTGTATCAGCTCCACTGGCCATATAGGAGCTCTCTGTAGTTGTACAGTTCCAGACTGTAGTCCATCTGTTTCTCTGTATACTGTATTACCCTGTTCTTCAATGGTCAGGACCCCCACAGGACCACCACAGAGCAGGTATTATGTGGGTGGTGGGTCATTCTCAGCACTGCAGTGACACTGACGTGGTGGTGGTGTGTTAGTGTGTGTTGTGCTGGTGTGAGTGGATCAGACACAGCAGTGCTGCTGGATTGAAAATGGTCCACCAACCAAAACTATCCAGCCACTATGAACTATCGTCTCTGTACATCTACAAGGTGGACCAGCAAGGTAGGAGTGTCTAATAGAGTGGACAGTGAGTGGACACAGTTTTCAGATCGCCCTTATGACTGATTTGAGTCATCAGAGTAACCATCAAAGACCAGTGGACTATATTGCTACTCAGACCCGACCCTTGGCACAGGTTGTATAGGCGAATGCTAGGGGCGCCAACCATCCATAGGGGTGCCCGGGTGCTGGGGGGAGTGGGTGAGTGAGAATGTGATTAACGGTAAACGAAGCTGCTAGCCAGTATGACTGACGCCCTCTGCAACCAAGGGAGGAAAAAGAATAGAAGAGCAAGAAAGATGGGAAAAGACAGAGGTAATGTGATGTGATGAATGAATACGTGTATAGTATATATCTGTATGGTAATAGTTACCGTCAGTTGCTCTGAGCTAAGTTAGCTAGTTCGAAACCGTTTGCTAATTTAATAAACAGCTAGCTAGCTAGCAAGAGTTAGCGTCAGTTACTCCCACCCTAAATCTGTTAGGAGAAACTGGAAAGACTATGAAGGTGTTATGAAGGGAAATAACCTTCACAGTTCTGAGAAATACACTGTTTCTTGTAAGCGTGGTGCATGAACCATCCACTGTCTGCCCTGAGGGAAGCATTTACTGCCATCTTAGCCTAGCTAGCTAGCCCGAGTTAGCCCTGCTAATAACAGTGAATTCAATTGTTTCCTTTAGTCATAAACTGACTTAATTTTTGGATTTTCACGTTCAGCTCATTCACTCCATGTGGTACGTACAGTAAACAGCAGCATCATGTGAGAGGAGTGCTCTGTATTGAGTACATGTCCTGTGTATGAATGCTATGCGTAATATACTCCTCTTAGTGTTTAGAGTGTTATAGGCTCTAATGTGGCGTAGCTGCTGTTATTACCTGGGTTTCACCATCCAAAGGGCATCAGGCAAAATCTTGCTTAGGGCATCACATTGGTCAGGGCCGGCTCTGCTGCTATCGGCGTGTTTACATGTTCAAATAGGAGTTTGGGACAACAAATCACAAAGACCTACAAATTCAGATGTCTTAGATCACATAGCAAAGTGAATGCAAAGCCAGCACTGAGAAATCACATTAGTATAAGACAAGAGTGTCTTCCCTGGACCCCTCACAAGTACCACTCATCTCAGTTTCAAAGGCATGACAAGGGAACTTCACTCTCCGCTGTTTCAGCCTGAGAGAAACTGAGCGTTCGGAGATGGAGAGGTGAAGTTACGTTGGGACGGAGATTAGCCTTTTCCAGTGCACACTGAGAGGAATTAACCCTGGATTGAGTCTTTGAAGTAGGAGGCCGCAAAACGTCCATTAGTCCTCTAGTCACTGTCAGATTTTGGACATCCTGGTTCTATTTAAAGACGTAGGAGGTTTTTAGCTGTGCCCTGGAAAGAAAAATGGATTTGGTTGGAAGTATGGAATTACACTGGACTGGAGCACTGTTAAGGGGAACGTATATCATTAAATTGGCTGAGAAGCAAATAAAGATCATTCAGAGCGGTTTGGTGTGAAACGGTCAGTTCTAGAGAACCTGACAGAGTAACAGATGTTCACAGCTGATATTTGGGGACTTTTTCGCCAAGGTGCGGAATACAGAGAGGTTATTTAGACGGTCCCAGGACCCCCTGTCACTTACTTGCAACTTGGTTATGATCTGAAATAGTCTCCAAAGACAATTTTTACCACTATTTAAACTTTACCACCTCATAGACTTCCAAAAGCTCAAAAGGTTCACTGGTGGTTTTGGATGGTAAATGGATTGGATATACACACATCAAAAGAATAGCTGCACCTAGAAGGACCGACAGGACTGAAACTTGGTGGGTAGATTTGACATTGTGAGACATGCAAACGATTTCAGTTTCACGCTCAACTATGCATGTCATGTAAGCAAGGACAGGCCTTATCGCTGTACCTGACTGACCCAACAGCCATGATTGCAATCGTTGAGCGAGCAGTGATGCCCTCCATGAGTCATCCTGTTAGTGCCAGCACCACTGGCAGACGGCTGCACCACGCAGGACTACATGCACACAGACCGTTAAGACGACTGTCCTTAACACCACGTCAGCGTCACCAAAGACTGCAATGGTGTCGTGCCAGACTGTCATGGAGTGACTCAGAACGGCAGCGGGTCATCTTCAGTGACGAGTCCCGCTTTTGTCTTGGTGGAGACGACCAACGAATCCGTGTGTGGAGGTACTGTGGTCAGCACCAAGATGAACAGTTTGTTGTCACACATCACACGTCCAGAAGGNACCCACACCTCCTTCTGGGTGCAGCTGTTCTTTTGATGATGAGTGTATTTAGTGACTGACTGCAGATCAGTGTTTTAGTGCTTGTTAAGGGTTGATGGTACTCAGAAAGCACCAGTCCTGTATCAGCAGTCTGCAGTGCGCTCTTAGTGAATGCATGTGGTATACAAGATATACAAAGATTTATGGACTGGTCATCTTATTAAATGTGTATAACTATAAGCCAATCAACACTTTCAGGGGGTGCTAATGGGGTGCTGAATGATTTCCCCTGCACCCCCCAACGGTGCTGCCCCTGAGATCATCTCCAGAGGGTGTTCTATGCTTGTTCCTTGCTCTACCATTTGCGAGTCATCTTCATGTTAAGATGCTTTAGGGAAATCCAGCCCTGGCTTTGCTTGCACGCTCTAGGAAGCATTCCGCAGTTTATGTTTCAGGTGAAGGAAGCAGAAAATCCATCCATATACCGTTTACACTCATCAAAGTATGACTGTTTCCTTTTATTTCTATGGCATTTTTATAAAGTGAGAGGAACGAGGCTTTTGAAAAGCACTTTGGAAGCAAGAACAGTGATCAGTGCTGATAGTGCCTATAATTAAGTGATTGCAATCAATTTATGGTCTCTTAATGCTAGTTTAGCACACAAATCCTTCTCATTAACATCTGTAATCAAGGTTCTCATGGGGCCACTTCACTAAGCCGTAACCGTTTAGTCATTCCAGGCTTTAGACTATTCATGTCACATCATATACATGTTCCATACTATGAGGCTTTATTATGACGGATAGGATACAGTCAGGTTATCCAGCTAGTGGGCATGTCGCCTCACAGCATAAAGGGCTTGGGTTCGATTCCCGGCTGGGGTGTCCGGGGTCCTGGGTGGAGTTTCTATGTTTCTATGTTCTATGGTGAACTGCAGATACTAAATTGCCCCCCGGGTGTGAATGTGTGCCCTGTGGTGGACTCGCCGCCTGTCTATCCAGGGTGTTTCCTGCCTTCTGCCCCATGAGTGCTGGGATAGGCGTCAGCACCCACTGCAACCCATAAATGAATGAAGTCCAGAAATCTTGATTTCCAAAGACCTTTTCTTGGTACACATCAACTATATTCACTACTGAGCAAAGTTCACCCTTGTACTGTTTCATTGCTGGTTCAAAACAGCCATTAAATCCATTTGCATAAGTGAGGAGAAAAAAACAGAGTGGAAAATAACAGCAAAACTGGAGTTGCAGAGAAAACGGGACTCCTAACGACCACCTGGAAGACCTGGTAGACCCACCAGCACTGTCCCCATCAGATAAACAGCACTTTCATCATTAAGAGAGAGGAGAACATTAGGCTCCACTCTTGCTTCAGATCAGAGAACATCTACAGGTGTTTCTATCCAACTGTGAGAAGACACCTCAATGTGCTGGAGATCTGAAAGGAGGTGTAGCTGTTCAAGAAGCTCCTCACTGAGAAAAGGAGACACACACATCCAACAAAGAAGCTGCTGTCGTTCTCAGAACAACGGTAAGACCACCCCAGAGTCCAGAACCTCTACACCACTGAACGTGTTTCAGGAAATGCAGCTTTTGCGAGACAGAACTTTGGGGTTGTGGCTCCAAATTTCCTTGAGAGACTGAAAGCACGCAAGCAAACCCCTGGCAAACACTCCACCTCCAATGTTAGATGGCTAATAATAGTAATAGGCTAATATACAGGCTATTAAAGAGCATACTGACTAACGAGGCTGTGACCACTAGCACAAGCCAGCAGGACCAGCGTTCCAGGGCACAGCGGTAGGGCATCCATCTCCACACGCCCTGGCTGCAATAGCACGGCTTGTGGAAGGTAGGCCTTTGACAGGTGAGATGAGTCATGGAAGGGGGTTTTTGTGGGGGTGGGGGTTGTAGAGATAGCCCCTGCCATTACTGCCACACTTTCTGGGAGTGTGTGGAAAAAGCTCCACCAGGTGGGCCGCGCTGTTCTGCAGGGGATGGTCTGGTGTTATTGAAAGCCTCTTAATGGCCTGACCCTTAAAGCTCACCTTCATAATAACCCTTCAGCTGCAAAGAGGCATTAGGCACAAGCCAAGGCACCCTATGGAGGAAATGCAGCTTTTTCATATGTACAGTATATATATATATATAGACAGAAAAGAAAAAAATCCTGAGACATAAACTCAGCTTTCTTCAAGCTGCATCTCCTTATCTAAACATCGGCACAGCACGGCCTCCAGGCTTGGGAGAGTGTTGCACTGCTGGATGTACCGTGTTAAGATTTAGTGTGCAATATCTAATCTTTGGGCTCCTATTGTATCGCTTCTCTGCTGTAGGGTTGGTTACCTTCTTCGTAGCAGGGAGTCACAAACCAGCAAGAAGCAGCACGCTAACGTCATTTGCTCTTCTTACTGCATTCAGTGAGGTGCTGGAAAAATTCGTATACAGCTGTTTTACCTGCAAGGAGTTGAAGCTGCTGCTCTAGCATAGATAGAAGATAGTCAAATCCAGTCTGGTTCGTCAGTGCAGTCTTAGCCTATAGTCCAAAGAACAGCCGCACAAATAGCTGCACCCAGAAGGAATCAACCCACAGCAATGAAACTTGGTGGGTAGGTTTGACATTGTGAGACATGCCAATGAATCAAGTTTCACGCTCAGTCACGCATGTGACGTCAGCAAGGATTGGTCTTATCTCTATACCTGACTGACCCAACAGCCACGACTGCAGACATTCATCGAGCAGCGGTGTCCTCCATATGTCATCCTGTTAGTGCCAGCACCATTGGCAGACGGCTGCACCACACAGGACTACATGCACACAGACTGTTACGGCGACTGTCCTTAACACCACGTCACCGTCACCAAAGACTGCAATTGTGTTGTGCCAGACTGTCATGGAGTGACTCAGAATGGCAGCGGCTCATCTTCAGTGACGAGTCCCGCTTTTGTCTTGGTGGAGACGACCAACGAATCCGTGTGTGGAGGCACCGTGGTCAGCGCCAAGATGAACGGTTTGTTGTCACGCGTCACACGTCCAGAAGGCCTGGTGTCACTCCACCTCCACCCCTACCGCACCATCTGCAGGAACTGTGTGAGGATATTCAAGCTGCATGGGATGGATTATCACAGGACACCATTAGGAACCTCTATAACCCCAATGCCGAGACGTCTGGCATGTTGGGTTATCAAAAACGGCAGCCCGACGCCATACTGAGAGACACTGCTTCTGTATGTGTAGCTCAATAAATATTGATCATATCAGTCTAAATTTATCATCATTTATTGATCCTGGTAACCTTTATCTTCCTTCCCAACAGCACTGCAATCCCACACCTCCTTCTGGGTGCACATATTCTTTTGATTCTTTAATAACATTTACCAGTCAAAGGTCTAGACACGGCTCCTCATAGCAGGTTCTCCTTCTGTTGATCTTAAAGCTTTACTGTAGAATAAAAGTGAAGACACCAAACTATAAAATAGCCCTCATGGAATTATACAGTCCACCTTAAAACCCTCCAACATGGAGCTTTACAGGAGGATGAACCAGCTTTCTTAACCTGCAGTGGAGCTGATAGAACAAGGTTTATTTCTAAGCAGGTTTGGAGCGATTCTATTGGTCGGTCCCTCATGAATATTCACTAAACTGAAAGGAGAACTAGAGCTTTTACACTGTACAGAAAAAAGAGATCAAAGTTTTTACACCACTAAATATATATTAGAGGTGGAGATATGGAGAAATATCATACTGTGGTACATCAAGAGTATATGTGGTATATAGGGTATGTACTGGTTCAGACTCTCATCAGTTGGAGCTGTTCAGTGTACCACTGTACAGTCTTTAAGATCATCAACACCATCCGTTTAGATGGGGCTGTCTAAACTTTGTACTGGTAGGTTACAAGATTCTGGCTTTAGGATAATCTGCTCAGCTCTGGCTTAATGCAGTAAAATATTAATTAATATTGCACATTATGGCTCTGTCAGACACTGACTGACCGACTGATGGATGGATGGATTGATTGATTAATTGATTGATTGATTGGAAGGAAGGAGGAATTGATTGGATCAATGGATGGATGGATGGATGGATGAATAGATGCAGAGAGGCATTGTTTGGACAGATGGATGGATGGATGGATAGATGGATGAATGGCTGAATGGATTGATTGATAGATGGATGGACGTATGGATGGATGGATTAATCAATGGATCTGGCCATGATCCTAAACGACTTTTTTCCACAGTCAACAAATTACTTCAACCTCCCACTCTTGTGCTATCACCCTCCACTGAAACTTGTACTGCTTTTCTAGATAAATCTTCCAGGATAAAATTATTTCTATCAATAAGGGTTTTCCTAACTCTGTCTCCTCTGATTACTCCACCTTATTCCCTAGCTCATGTAGCAGGTTCCTATCCAACTTCTCTCCCGTTGACCTTGAATATATTTCAAAGGTAATTTCTAAATCTAAGTCTTCATCTTGTCAACTTGATCCTGCTCCAGCCTCACTCCTGAAGCTCTGTCTTTCCGACATCTCCACTCCTATCTCCCATCTCATTAATCTGTCCCTTACTACTGGTCATGTTCCCCGTGCCCTGAAAATGGCCGCTGTTACTCCCATTGTTAAAAAAAACGGGCCTTGACAGCTCTGGAAAACTTCAGACCAATCTGCAATCTACCATTTACCTTTTCCCAGATACCTGAGAGGGTTGTTGCTTCTCAGCTTCAAGATTTTCTGAACACCAGTAATCTCTGTGAGACGTTTCAGTCAGGCTTTCGCTGTCATCACAGTACTGAGACTGCTCGCGTCCATGTGGTTAATGATCTGCTCCTGTCGTCTGACTCCGGTTGTGCTTCTGTCTTACTTCTGCTTGATCTTACTGCAGCCTTCGATACGGTCAATCATAATATACTGATCTCACGGTTCTCTTCTTGTCACGCTTCCGGGTCACTTCCGAACTCCACTTCCCAGAGTGCATCACCCAATGACGTCACACTCACATGTCCCCAGTCTTCCAATCACTCCCGGTCTAGTTCGCCAGAGTATTGAACCCACCTGTTTCTAATCACCCAGTCTGTTTATAAGCCCCCACCTTCCACACACACACACACACACACACGCACTCATTGTGAAGTTTTGCCAAACCCTGTTTGCATTACTGAGCGTTTCTTCCTTGTGATCTCGACTCTGGCTTTGACTCCCTTTGTCTCCTGACTACCGCTTTTTGCCTCTTCCCTTTCGGCTTTCTCGTTTGGATCCTCTCTCTGGCTTTCGACCTCCTTCCGTTCCTCTGACTGCTATCCTTGTCTATTCCTCCTACTTTGGTTGCCTCGCTGCCTGACTACCCTGTTTCTGACCTTAGTCTGTCCCTCGACTCTGATCCTGCATTCTCCCTTTGTTATGTTTGGTTGTGTTTTGGTGTGGTGTTCAACTATCCGATTGTTCAATAAAGCTCATCTGACTTTTAGCTCTGCACGTGCCGGTCCAAGTTCTTTGTTCCTGACACTTCTGTTGGTCTCTCTTCTGTTGTACTAACCTGGTTTACATCATACTTAGCAGATAGATCTCAGTTTGTGACCTTTGAGAAGCACAGATCGAACTCTGCTCTGGTTTCTCGGGGAGTCCCTCAGGGTTCTGTCCTTGGTCCTCTGTTATTTATCATCTATATTTTACTCCTTGGAAATATTATTTGTTCTCATGGTCTCAATTTTCATTGTTATGCTGATGATATTCAGATTTATCTTAGCCTCAAACCCACTGAATCTTTTCCACCTTCCTCACTGTTGCTCTGCATTCAGCAGTTAACAAACTGGTTGAATGCTAACCTTCTGAAGCTTAATGCTAAAAAAACTGAATTTATGATTGTTGGTACAAAGTCAGCTATCTCTGCTTACTCCGACTGTCTGCTTCTTGTTAACGAGACCCCAGTCGCCCTGTCCACCTCTTTGCGAAACCTTGGTGTCCTGTTTGACCCTTGCCTCAGTTTTGCTTCCCATATTAAATCTCTAACAGAGTCTGCATGTTTTCATCTTCGCAGTATTGCTAGACTCAGTCATCTGGTTACTTCTAAAGAAGCTGAGATTTTGGTTCATGCATTCATTACAACTAGAGTAGATTACTGCAGTTCTCTGTTCCATGGTTTACCCTCCAAAACCCTTTGCCCTCTGCAGTACATTCAAACCTCCGCAGCCAGAGTCTTAGTACGCACCAAGAAGTCCGCACTCATCACCTCCATCCTTCCTCAGCTACACTGGCTACCAATTGCAGAACACATGCGCTATAAAATCCTGCTACTGACCTTTAAAGCCTTTCATGGACTAGCACTCACCTATCTGTCAGCCCTCTTACATCCTCATGCTCCATCTCACAAGCTAAGGTCCTCTGACTCTGGTCTCCTGGCTGTTCCTAGGTTCAGGCTTTCCTCTGGGTGGCAGGTCCTTTAGTGTTGCTGCCCCCCACACTCTGGACCTCCTTACCTTCATCTATTCGCTCTTCTCCCTCTCTTCTCCCTCTCTTCTCCCTCTCTTCTCCCTCTCCTTCCATCTTTAAAGCCCACTTAAAAACCTCTCTTTTTTCAGAACATTTTCATTCTTCATGATTTGTTGTGGGGTTGTTTTTGGAAATTGTGTAAAGCATCCTTGGGTATGTGAAAGGCACTACAGAAGTGTAACCTATTATTATTATTTATTATGGATAGATGATGGATGGATGGATGGATGGATGGATAGATAGATTGATTGATTGATTGATTGATTGATTGATTGGTTGATTGGTTGATTGATTTATTTGATGGAAGGAGGAATCAATTGGATCAATGAATGGATGGATGAATGGATGCAGAGAGGCATTGTTTGGATGGATGGATGGCTTGATTGATTGGAAGGATGGATAGATTCATTGATTTATTGATGGATGGATGGATGGATGCATGGATGGATGGATGGATGGATGGATGGATAAATTCATTGATTTATTGATGGATGGATGGATGGATACATGGATGGATGGATGGATAGATAGATTCATTGATTTATTGATGGATGGATGAATGGATGGATGGATTGATTGGTTGATTGATTGATTGGATGGAAGGAGGAATCAGTTGGATCAATGGATGGATGGATGGATGGATGAATGGATGCAGAGAGGCATTGTTTGGATGGATGGATGCTTGATTGATTGATTGATTGGATGGATGGATGGATGGATGGATAGATTCATTGATTTATTGATGGATGGATGAATGGATGGATGGATGGATTGATTGATTGGTTGATTGATTGGATGGAAGGAGGGATCAGTTGGATCAATGGATGGATAGATGGATGAATGGATACAGAGTCATTGTTTGGATGGATGGATGGATGGCCAAATGGCTTGACTGATTGATTGATTGATTGATTGATTGATTGATTGATTGATTGATTGATTGAATGGATGGATTGATTGATTGGTTGGATAGATGGATGGATGGATGGATGGATGGATGGATTGACAGACTGGTCCAGATCCAACAGAGTCGTGTTTGCAGCAGAGAGGAGGTTAGGAGGTGGACCTCGAGTGCTGTTCTCCAGGGTAAGAGCAGCATTACGGCCCCTCAGTGCCATGTGTGCGGGTGAGAGTGCTGCTGTATATAAGCCAGCTGTAACTCTGAGGTGCGGTCAGACAGCCTGAGCGGGCGGCTCTCAGTCACACTCATCACGGCCGGTGATTGATGACCAGCAAGAAGCAGAGCAGGCAGCAACAGCACAGCTCTCTCTCTCTCTCTCTCTGCCCCCCCTTCTCCTTCTTCCTCCCCCCTCTCTCACCATCTGTCTCTCTTTGTCTCCCTCACTCTCTTCATCTTCTCCATCTCTCTGGCTTTATCTACATCCCTGTTTCCTTCCCCCTCTCTCCTCACTCTCCTGCTCTCTCCTTCTATATATATATATGCTATCTCTCATCCTCTATTTTCTTCTATGCCTTCTTTATTTCTCCCTTTCTATTCTTGACTTTCCTCCTCATCTTCCATCCTCTCTCTCTCTCTCTCTCTTTTCCTACATTTCTTTCCTTCTCTTGCTTTTTCTACACCCCTTTTCCTTTTTCCTCTATTTCTATTTTATATCTGTTTTTTCTTTTATCTCCCTCACCGTGTGTCTCTTTCCCCTCTTTCTCCTTCCTTTCCTACTTTATCTCTGTCCCCCTCCACCTCTCGCTCCCTCTCTCTCTATTTGCTATCCAACATCCTCTCCTCTCTCCTCACTCTCACACTATTTTTTCCTCTTTCTCTATTTCTCCATCTCCTCTTTACTTTCCTCATCTTCATCTCTCTCTCTTTCTCTATCTCTTTCACTCTCTCTATTTCCAATCTTGCAACCTTTCCTTTCACTCTCTCTCTCGCACATATCTTTCTCTCTCACACACACATCTTTCTCTCACTCTCTCTCACCTCTTTCTCTCTCTCTTTTGCTATCATTTACTCTGTCCTTTCACTCTTATACTTTCCCTTTCATACGCTTCCTCCCCTTCTCTCTCCGTCTCTCTCTCTCGTTCCATCACTCTCAGTGCCCTCTCTCTCATGCTCTGTCTCTAGCCCTCTAACTCTGTCATCTCTCCTCCTCCTCCTCCTCCTCCTCTTTACCTTCCCCCTCATCGTTTCTTGCTCTTTCCCTCTCTCTCTCTCTCTCTCTCTTTGTCTCCATCTATCTCTTTCTGTCACTACATCTTTCTCCTTCTCTGTTTTGTTTCTTCCCTTTTTCTGTGTATATCACTATTTGTCCTGTGTTCTCTCTCTCTCTCTCTCTCTCTCTCTCTCTCTCTCTCTATTCCCCTTATTTGGTGTGTCTGTATCTCTTCCTCCTGACACATTTCTACCTCCCTCTCTAAGGTGTTGTTTTCTGGTGTATGTGTTTACTCCTCTGATTTACTGCTCTCTCTCTCTCTCTCTCTCTCTCTCTCTCTCTCTCTCTCTCTCTCTCTCTGTGCTCCGGTGTGGGGTGCGGGCTGGTGTGTTGCTGAGCCTCACTCTGAGCTTCTCTCTGATCCTGTTGAAATTAGCCCGCGGTTGCTGTATAAACACTGCCACCTGTTACGTCTCTGTCAAACATCATTCTCTCCTCTGAACAAAGTGCTAATGCACCTCTCCACAGCTCCACTCCGCAGCCACCTCGCCGCTCCCTCGTTCCTTTGTTATTCAGTCATCTCTTCAGTCACAGTGGCAGCACCCTTCACTCGGCACCCATCTGGCTCCTCCTCTCTGTACTAACACATTAGCGAGGACGTGAACGAACGACATAAAGGCGCCACACTGGTTTCGTTTTGTGTGTGTAATTAATTTACTTGTTGAGATCCACTGTTAATGTTTGTGTGGATCCGTGTACCAGATACAGTCATTTCTCCAGCCTCTAGTTATCCCATAGAATTAAACGGGCTGTAGCTTTAGGACTGATACAGTGGTGCCTGTTGACCAGACTGAAGTTGTTTCCTATCCACCAGCTTCTTAATCCAGTGTTCTGTTCCACCTTAAATGCTAAGGCTTGTACAGGCGGCAGAATGTAACCGCAGCACCATTTAAGGTGGAACTGAAAATTCCCAAAACAAGCTGGAGAATAGGAACCTCAGATCCCACATCTTTAACAGGATCCCAGACAACATTAATACTGCAGTCTGCACATTTCACTCCGGACATTTTCCTTGGACTCTTGGACAATATGGAGCAGCTCCACTCCGTGTTTGACCCTGAAGAGACTGAAGAGAGAAGCAGCTCCACCTTTGTTAGCATCACAGTCCCAACAGCAGCCTGTAAATAGCAGCCATGCTGTGTGATTGTATCCGTGTTTGCTGGTTGAAGCTGATCATCTTAAACTGAGAGTTCCATAGTGAGGATCAACTTTAATCTACTGTGTGTTGATGTTAATGTACTTAACTAGTTAGCTAACTAGCCACTCCAGTTCTCAACCAAGCTACAGTGTCTCCAGTGTCTTCAGACTCATGTATTCAAGGACATAAATCAAGGTTGTGGTTTTTGGGGGTCGTGGAAGGGTGGTGGGAGGTCACTGTAGGTTATAGTGAGCTGGTCTAGTCAAATATCCAAAGCTGAATCTAGTCCAGCCCTGCCATGAATCGCAAAATAGTCCCAAAAGCCAGATTTCTGACTATTCTCAAAGTGTCTGGGAAGTTTTGTCTCTCAGTGTGGATGAGAACCACTGGAAAAGAAGAATCCATGGTGATTACAGCTCGAGGCAAATAAGAGTACAAACTACCAGTTCAAGTGACTGCCGTCCTTAGTCGGCAGATTCTGGTATTTTTTAATTTCTCATGTGACAAAAAGTGATAAGCATATTAAGATGAATGCAACACCATCCCCCCACCCCCATTTCATTTCATTTAAATATGCATCTCAAAAAGTTGGGACATGGGAAACAAAAGCCTGGAAAAGTTAATGGTACTAGTGAAAAACAGCTGGAGGAGCAAATTGTAACTGAGTCACATGACTGGGTATAAAAAGAGCATTTCAGAGAGAGTCTCTCAGAAGCAAAGAGGTTCACCATTCGGCTCACAACTGCATCTAAAAAATGTGGAACAATTTCAGAAAAATGTTTCTCCGCATAAAATTGTGAAGACTTTGGATCTCCCACCATCTACAGTACATAATACCATCAAAAGATTCTGAAGGGATCTGGAGAAATCCCTGTGCGCAAGAGACGAGGCCACCAGTCAGTATTGGATGCTCGTGATCTTCGGCCCTTGGTTAGCACTGCATAAAAACCAGGCATGATGCTGTACTGGAAATCACTGCATGGGCTCAGGAACACTGTCTGTGAACACAGTTCACCACACAATCCACAAATGCAAGTTAAAGCTGTATCACGCAAAGAAGAAGCCATATGTCAGCACGATCCAGAAGCGCCGCCGACTTCTCTGGGCCGAAGCTCATTGAAAATGGACTGAGGCAAAATGAAAAACTGTTCTGTGGTCAGATGAATCAAAATCTGGAATTCTTTTTGGAAACCATGAACACAGTGTCCTGCACACTCAGGGGAAGAGGGACCATCCAGCTTGTAATCAGCGTACAACCTGCGTCTCTGATGGTATAAGGTTTCATTAGTGTCCACGGTGTGGGCAGCGTACACATCTAGAAAGGTACTATCAATGCTGAACCATATATAGAGGTTTTAGAACAACGTCTGTTTCAGGGAAGGCCTTGTACATCTCAGCAGGACAATGCTAAACCACATTCTGCATTCAGCACAACAACATGGCTTCACACAAAAAGAGTCCGGGTACTGAACTGGCCTGCCTGCAGTCCAGACCTTTCACCAATAGAAAACATTTGGCTCATCATGAAACGAAAAATCTGCAAAGAACAGCCAGGACTGTTGAGCAGCTAGAACCCTACATCAGACATAAATGGGACAACATTCCTCTCCCAAAACTCCAGCAATTGGTCACCTGACTTCCCAGACGTTTACAGACTGCTGTTAAAGGAAGAGGGGATGCTACGCAATGGTAGACATGGACCTGTTGCAACTTGCTCTACGGTGACCACGGTGCCTCCACACACGTTGGATTCGTTGGTCAAGACAAAAAGCAGGACTCGTCACTGAAGATGACCCGCTGCCATTCTGAGGCACTCCATGACAGTCTGGCACGACACCATTGCAGTCTTTGATGATGTTGACGTGGTATTAAGGACAGTCGTCGTAACGGTCAGCGTGCATCTGGTCCTGTGTGGTGCAGCCGTCTGCCAATGGTGCTGGCACTAACAGGATGGCGGATATCACTACTTGCTGAATCCGTCCTTGCTTACATCTCATGCGTGGCCGAACGTGAAACTTGAGTCATTCACACGTCTCGCGATGTCAAACCTACCCAGCAAGTTTCATTCCTGTCGGTTGTTTGTTTCTGGGTTCAGCTATTTTGATGATGAGTAGTGAGATGGATTTGTGTTAAGATCTTTAATTTGACTGCATTAATAATCAGGGTTAGAAAGGGTTAAACGTATTGTTTGTGATCATGTTTTAATCATGAATTTGAGCTGTCGTCGTATTTTCTCATTGGTAAAGCTCTTTGTATGACCGGTGCTGTATGTAAACTTGCTTTAAGAGTAAAAGTGTGGCCTCTATCAATCACAGAGCTAAAAAAAAGGCCCACCTGAAAACGCTGTCCACCTTTCACTGACCACAGCAAGACAGCTTAGTGACTAGTGAAGCAGGACCTGCGGAGAGCTTATTATTGACCAGATTGGACTCTCGTCTCCTCTATGACTTAAGAGGCACATTAAGTCATACAAAGGTTGTTGATGTCAGTGTCGGGGTGTTGCCAGCTTGCTGTCTCTCCGTCGGCATGGGCGGTTGTCTTGAAGAAAGAAGGGCTTCTCGCCGCTGGACATGTGGCAGGTAATCGTTGCTAGATTGCGGAGGCTTGGCACGAGTCTCCGGGGGTCAGACCGGCGGCTCGGAGAGGGTGAAGGGAGGAAACCTTTGTGCGGTATCTGATAGAAGTTCTCTGAAATGAGGTGAGGGTCGGTGGGACCCTAATGAAAAATTAAAGAATGGGGAGCTGGCACGAGAAACTGGAGGAGACCACTCAAGGGGCAATCGTCTCCTTAATTACCGTGCGCCGCGGTTTCGCCATTGCATTTGGGGAGAAGTCGAGATTGAGGTTATGTTCAATTTGCCCTCACTGTGCTGCGGAGTGGACCGCACTACAGTACCCAGGGGATGCCACTCCGGTTTTAATTAATGTCGGGTTTGTTGGGCCCTGTGTCGGAGAGCAGGTAGCACCGATTCATTACACAGTGTCTCCTTTGTTTGAAGGCCTCATCACAAACATATTAAAGAGAGAAAACGTCTTAAAGGACCGAAAACTAGCATTCAGCATGATCAGTTGTTTTCTGTATTCTGGAGTGTAGCTTCGCCTCCCTCTATGGTTCACGGGCCTTTGTCCTTTTTGTACGTCAGTGATTATGCACTACAATACCCAGCATGCACTGTGCATACACTCAAAAAGCCACATGTACAGGCTAACAAATACAGATCTCATATTCGGCTGGCTTCCAGTAACATTAGCTATCTGGTTTAGCCGGCTAGCAGGGAAAACATTCCACCTCCCTGCCCGGATCTGTCCATTCCATAGTATTTTGGGGTGCTTTGGAAAGTTCCTTCGAGACACTTCATCAGATGGGGAGTTTTCAAGGACTTTAAAATGTAGACTAACATTCTAGAGACTGGAGTGTTGCCAGATTGAACAAGTTTTGGCTAGCAGGTTTCAAAAGACATAGATAAAGTTAATAAACTGAATCACTTAATATAATGTAGCTAATGTTAGCGAGGTTGTGGGTTAGCAAACTGTCGCTACAATTGCAGCTGTGATGCTAATCAGTTGCTATCACAAACATTAGCAAACAGGACAAATCAGTACTGCCATGCTGGCTCTCTCAAACAGCAGAATAAAGATAACGTTCCCCACCTGTCCAGCAGCAACAGAGCAACCTCCTCATCCCTCTACATGCCTTTCAACTCTCTATGAAGTTTCTTTTTTGCCAGCTTCCAGCTCAAAGTTCCCTGTTCCACCTGGTGCAGCAGTTACATTCTGAGGCCATAGCCTCAAAAAAACACCTTAGTTTATGATTGATGTACTTGGTCTGGATGATTTTTCATGCATATCGGCAGATTTTGTGGCTGGAAACTACATAAGACGTCTGGCAACTGTACGGTTTGGCAGAACGCTGGCAAAAAATTGGTATAATTAGAAAGTGCTGCACACTAGTAAGTTTTGGCTACAATACCAACACTTCAAGTGCATTATTTACACTCATCAAGAGAACAGCTGCACCCAGAAGGAGGTGTGGGATTGCGGTGCTGTTGGGAAGGAAGATAAAGGTTACCAGGATCAATAAATGATGATCAATTTAGACTGATATGATCAATATTTATTGAGCTACACATACAGAAGTCTGTCTCTCAGTATGGCGTCGGGCCGCCATGTTTGCTAACCCAACATGCCAGACGTCTCAGCATGGAGCTGTAGAGGTTCCTAATGGTGTCCTGTGATAATCCATCCCATGCAGCTTGAATATCCTCACACAGTTCCTGCAGATGGTGCGGTAGGGGTGGAGGTGGAGTGACACCAGGCCTTCTGGACGTGTGGCACGTGACAACAAACCGCTCGTCTCGGTGCTGACCACGGTGCCTCCACACATGGATTCGTTGCTCGTCTACACCAAGACAAAAGCGGGACTCGTCACTGAAGATGACCCGCTGCCATTCTGAGTCACTCCATGACAGTCTGGCACGACACCACTGCAGTCTTTGGTGACGGTGACGTGGTGTTAAGGACAGTCGTCGTAACGGTCCGTGTGCATGTAGTCCTGCGTGGTGTAGCCGTCTGACAGTGGTGCTGCACTAACAGGATGATTCAAGGAGGACATCACTGCTCGCTGAATGTCTGTAATCGTAGCTGTTGCACAGTCGAGCGTGAAACTTCACTTGTATCGTTGGCTTGTCTCACGATGTCAAACCTGCCCACCAAGCTTCATTCTTGTTGGTTGATCCCTTCTGGGTGCAGCTATTTGTGCAACTATTCTTTTGATGATAAGTGTACTACAAACATTCACACATTTAGGATAGATCAGGTGTAGTTTTGGTGAGCAGCTGGTCAAATGTTCGTATCGACTAGTTTTGTTTACCTACATCGACGGAATCCGGCTCATTAGCACAGCAAACTGTAAATGTAACGAGGACTCTAATTCTCTTTTACATCTCATTTTCAGCAGCCAAGGAAATAGACAACCCAGCAAGTTGAACACACCAAAGGTCAGAGGAAATGGCTTCATACCGTAGAAGCTGCGGCCTTAATGTAGCGGCTAATGCTAACCATCTCCAATAATTACAGTTCAGTTGATCTGGGGGAAGCAGCGTAAGTAGCGGAGAGGGTTTTTGGTATGCCGAGACACGGGTGTAGTAAAAGGCCTAACGGTGCGTATTAAGACTATTAGCGTAATCCCCTGTCTCCCCATGCCTTCATGGAGCATTGATCCTCCAAAATGGAGTATGGATCCCCTTTCATCCTCTAGCTCACGCAGCTCTGTATAACTTCATAAGCAGGAACCAGCCCTCAGATAGAAGAGGTGCAGAAGTACAATGCCATGATCAGCTTTAAAGCCAACGATATTAGCAACATCATGAATAATTAGCGGATGCTAATTGCTGTTTTGTGTTGTACAGACCAACGTTTGATTAGCAGGTGCTTGTAAAGCGATTTACATACCGGCTTTACACAGAGCGGAACCCTTTATTCAGGCTCTGCCAGGCCCGGCAGGCTTTAATCTAATAAGCAGTGGTTAGCCCGGGCCGGCATGAGACCCACTGAACCTCAGCATGCTAACAAAACCTCTCGTCTTCTTGGTCCCCGTGGACAAGAGGGAGAGTGGTACAGAATCCGCCATGCCGAAATGGGGCTCGTCGCAGGAATTGATTAGCATTTAGATTGTATCGGCCCCTGGTTTAGAAGAGAGGGAGGGTGGCGATGGCTTGAAAGCGCGAGATTTTGGAAGTAGATTTTGAAAATCGGCCGCAAATGGATGCAATTATATGGACGCCTTCTCTCCTTTTATTCTTTCCTCGCGGTTCCTCCGTTATTACGGTTCTGTAACTTATACAGACTGAATGGAAACCTGCATGCAATCTGATCTGACCCCACGAATAGGCTGATTAGCGATCTGTGCACATCATTACAAGGGCCTTGATAAGACTTACACGGGTGCTTAGAGCGGCTCGATTCATTAATTGAGTCCGTATTTGTTATTCATTTTACCATCCCATTACACCGATAAAACTGGATCAGGCGCGAATGCTAATAGGGATTAGCTGGGGATTCACATTCAGGAATTTGATACGGATCTCGCTTCCGATTGCAGCACGCAGAACTTAAAACTGAATTTAAGGAAGCTCCACAAGGTGTCTCAAATGTCTTCTATGACTAGGGCTAGTTAGCTCAATATCTCTAATGCCTGGTCATTAATGTTGGTAGTTAGCAATATATGCTACATAGCTTTAGCTTGTAGCTCATGCAGTATATAGTTAGAACTTCTCTGGCTTCTCTGACTTGGGCTAGTTAGCTCAATATTTCTAATGTCTGGTCATTAATGTTGGTAGTTAGCAATATATGATACATTTAGCTTGTAGCTCCCGCAGTGTGTAGTCATTGTTCACGTCCTTGCGTCAGTTTATAGGTCCCTGGGATGAGGGTCAAGAAGCTGTCAATCAAGGCAACGTAGCAAAGTACTGTGTATGATGCTGGTGGTTTTATGTCCTTAAAAAATGAAAAGAAAGAAAGAAGAAGAAGAAGAAGTGATTGTGGAACCGTTCCTGGGAATCAGGAGGAGGGCAGTATGGACTGTCTGACCTTCAAAGAGAACTCTAGGTAATGAATGTGTTAAGAACAGTTTCATTCTCACGGAAGTATTGAGCTGTTACTTTGCCATGATTAGCACTTAGCGGTTAGCATTTTGCTAATGTGTTTGTAGCACTGCTTATGAGCAGATGGTATTGTGTGATGTATGTGATCTGCAGGTGCATCCTGTCTTCTCTCCTCTCCATGTTTACATATGTGCTCCAACTGGGTAGCACGTCACAGGAGCTGTCAAACTAGGCGGACAAATTCTGACATTCTAGACTTTTCGTTGGGGTGTGGTGGGTCATTCCAGACGCCACATCGCTGCTCTTCAGTAATGTCATGCTACAAACCCTGATCCTTGTTCCCAGCCCTGATATTCCGGCCAGATGCTGGAAATTTGTTGGCTATGACAAAAGTAGTCCTTTGTGACATCACAAAAATGTTGATGTCAAAACAAAAGTTTTTTGCAGACTTGCAATGTTACATTTCGAACTTTTCTGGTTGTCACGGGAACAAAACCTCGTATCTTCGAAATGGTAATTTTACAGGAGAAGGATAAAACATACTTCACTTTCAATATAAGTCAAGGTAACCAGACGTTTTTCGGAGACGCTTTGAACCATTTCTTTTGGTGCCTTTATCATGAAATTTACACACACTGTAAAGAACAACAGGCTCTTTCAAATCACAGCCAAAACTGAAAAATGATCAACAGCAGTGATATGAACCCTTTTAAGAACCACTTAACGATGTAAACGTTCTACATGGATGTCATACCTGGTGTTCGCGGCAGGATCTATTTAGGAACCTTTATATTTTGGAGCGTATGTCAGTGTTTGCACGTTGATGTGCTGAGGGAAATGCAGTATGTTCCCTGAAGCCCGTGGCCAGTGCAGCGCTCCCCCCCTGAATGACTAAGTCCACCCTCCCCCATCACACCTCGGTGGACTCCTCACTGTATTAAGCACAGCTCCTCGCTGTTCTATCAGTGTGTAGTTTCCAAGGGCTTGACATTAAGAAGAATAAATGGCACTGGTCTCACAACACAACATAATTCATCAAAGTCGCCGCGGCGAGTAAATTAATCATGGGGCCCGGGGTTCTGCACCCCGCGTGAATGTTCAAACGCTGGCCGAGCACCTCGCCTGCATCCCGAGCATCAGGAGGCCGAGAGAAAACCACCTTCACGTTCCCGTATCGCGGAGTGTTTCCACAGCAGTTTCACCACCAGACTCGGAAAACTGCCATAGTGGAGTTCATGCAGATTAAGAGCTGCAGGGCAAAGGGTTCTGCGGAGTACCATAAAACAGGTTTGATGGCTGTAGTAGAGCCCTTTATGGTGGGTGGAGAATGAGTTGCCTATGGTTCTGTTTGGAAGCTTTTCAAAAAGGGGTTCTTCTATTGGTGCAAGCTCAACATCCCAATGAAAGGTTGTAAACAGAACCATATGCATCACATTCTTCACCCACCAAATAGGGTTCCACTAGAGTCATAGAACCCTTCTTCAAAAGGTTCCAAAAAGAACCAAACATTTACAACACATTCACCATCCACCACAAAGGGTTCTGCATAGTCCCATAGAAAAGGTTCTGTGACTCTAGAGGAACACTTTATGGTGGGTTGAGAATGAGTTGCATATGGCTCTGTTTGGAAGCTTTCCAGAAAGGGGTTCTTCTATTGGTGTAAGCTCAACATCGCAACTAAAGGTTCCAAACAGAACCATATGCATCACATTCTTCACACATCAAATAGGGTTCCACTAGAGTCATCAAACCTTTCTTGAAAAGTTTCCAAACAGAACCAAATATTTACGACACTTTCTCCACTCACAATAAAGGGTTCTGCATAGTACAATAAAAAAGGTTCTATGACTCTAGTGGAACGCTTCCTGGTGGGTGGAGAACGTGCTGCATTTCGGTCTGTTTTGAGCCTTTTCAAACAGGAGTTCTTCCGTCTCTACAAGCCTGTCATCGCAACAATAGCAGAACCCTTTTTGGTGTCAATAGCAGAACCCTTTTTGGTAGCAGAACAATAGCAATAGCAGGTATTGGTAGCATTTGGTAGCAATAACAATTTTTGGTTTAGAACCATATACTTGCAACACCTTCTCCACCCACCATAAAGGGTTCTGCTAGAGTCATAGAATGCTTCTTGAACAAGTTCCAAACAGAATCATATACGTACAACACATTCTTCACCACCATAAAGGGTTCTGTGTAGTACCATAAAAAAGGTTCTATAGCTCTAGTGGAACCGATTTGGATGGGGAATGTGTATCATATGGTTCTGTTTGATACCTTTGTAAATAGGGCTTCTTCTTTCATTACAAGCTCAACACTGCAACAATAGCAGAACCCTTCTTGAAAAGGTTCCAAACAGAACTATATACGCACATCACATTTTCCAGCTACCATAAAGGGTTCTCCATAGTACAATAAAAAAGGTTCTGTGACTCTGCTGTAATGCTATATGATGGTCGGAGAATGCATTGCATATTCTGTTTGGAACCTTTTCAAAAAGGGGTTCCTCTATCGTTACAAGCTCAACATTGCAACAATAGCAGAACCCTGCTTGAAAAGGTCACAAACAGAACCGATTACGTACATCACATTCTCCACCCACCATGAAGGTGGGTTTCTCCTAAGTACCATTAAAAAGTTCTATGAGTCTGTGGAACTTCATGATGGATGGAGAAAGTGGTGCATATGGTTCAGCTTGGAACCTTTACAAACAGGGGTTCTTCTATTGTTACAGGCTTGACATCAACAACACCAGAGTCCTTCCTGAAAAAAGGACTACATGCACGCAGACCGTCACAACGACAGTCCTTAACACCACGTCACCGTCACCAAAGACTGCAATGGTGTCGTGCCAGACTGTCATGGAGTGACTCAGAATGTCAGCAGGTCATCTTCAGTGACGAGTCCCGCTTTTGTCTTGGTGGAGACGACCAACGAATCCGTGTGTGGAGGCACCGTGGTCAGCACCAAGATGAACGGTTTGTTGTCACACGTCACACGTCCAGAAGGCCTGGTGTCACTCCACCTCCACCCCTACCGCACCATCTGCAGGAACTGTGAGAGGATATTCAAGCTGCATGGGATGGATTATCACAGGACATCCTTAGGAACCTCTACAGCTCCATGCCGAGACGTCTGGAATGTTCAGCAAACACGGCGGCCCGACACCATACTGAGAGACAGACTTCTGTATGTGTAGCTCAATAAATATTGATCATATCAGTCTAAATTTATCATCAGTTGTTGATCCTGGTAACCTTTATCTTCCTTCCCAACAGACCTGCAATCCCACACCTCCTTCTGGGTGCATGAAGCCTCATTCTAAGCTGACGAGTGCATGCTGATTTGTAATACACACATAGGTTTGTGTACTATAGTGCATTACTGCAGCATGCTGTCATAGTGACCCCCAAATAAACAAACTACTTCTCTGGTCCTGCTTTTATACAGCCATTCCTGAAATCAAAGCAGCATCCCGGAATATTAATCCATGACTCGAATGCATCAGCCATGTTTGAAAATGATGCTAATTCTATCGTGAAGCCTTTTTAGATAATTACAGAGTACTGCATATGAGCAGTGAAGCCTTTTATGTCTTATTTGCGCATCGATTATGTGCATGCATGTGCGCAGCGGAGTCATCTGTGCTGCATTAACGCCTTTTCGAGAGCACAATAGGTAGAACTACCGAGCATATGCCTCGCATCAGTTTAGCGCCTTAGGTGTTAATTTAGCAGCGAGTTTGTGTGATACTCAGGACGTCTCGCCGAGGACTGTTTTCGCATCATGCTAAAACAAACATGTTCCAGCCTTACAGTCTACGATATATTTCCACCCATATTTCAGTATTTGTGCAGGATTAAAGGGACTTCACTTGTATTTAACCCCACCCCCACCCAAACTGATTCCACTTACACTCATCCTCAAAAGAACAGCAGCACCCAGAAGGAGGTGTGGGGTTGCAGGTCTGTTGGGAAGGAAGATAAAGGTTAC
>CM067493.1:26360595-26451865 GCA_034552555.1 Semaprochilodus insignis
TTATTGATCCTGGTAACCTTTATCTTCCTTCCCAACAGACCTGCAATCCCACACCTCCTTCTGGGTGCAGCTGAATGTATTTATTATAAATTCATTTTGAATGCTATACAGCTTATTGAATGATCATGGAATCATCTGCATCCCCTTGAAACTCATTAACCAGTAGCATCATAGTAGAATTTTTTGGCAAAATGATGTTTCATATTACTGAAAACAGTGATTCCACACCTAGTGTATATAAACACAATGGTCACCAAATGCAAACCAATTGTAAAATCAATTGATTCAAACCAGCTTCCTTGGTATTACAGAATATGGAACATTTTCATATTTTGTACAAATCATATGCATTTTATTTAAAATGGCAATCAGTCCAACTTTGAATCCACTTGCATGTCAATAATGGTCCATGGTTGCATGTCTTTTGTACCCCAGTGTCTCCATGACAGGCCAGCAAATGTCCTCTATCAGTTTGACCTCATCAGAGGCCATGTGTTCTCTCCACATGTTGATTTTGTCCGGCGATATGTCCCCTTCATACGCCAAATGATACAGATTCGTGGACGCCGCAAATGCCAGCTGGTTTATGGCAGCCGGCGCAATGGGAATCCCGAGAAACTCATGTATCCTCCCTGCAGTCTCCTCAGGGAAAAGCACAACATCCTCAAACTTCACCCTGAGATGGGTGTGAGGAGGCAGGTCCATGCTTGCTCTGAGGCTGGCAGAGGTGTAGGCCAGCCAAAGATGAGCAAGCAGCAGCACGGGACTAGCGTCTGGCTTACCACTCAGCCTTTGCAGATGCTGAAACGCTGGGTCAAACCTTGTGCACCCCTGTCCTGTCTCCTTGTTGCTCTGGTTCACGATGTTAAGCAAGTGCTTTTTAATGTTTATGCGGCTGTAAAGGCTCGGATTGCTGTTGTACAGCATTAGATAGATCCAGGCCCGGGGGTCTCGGACTACCTGGACTGAGCGTAAGGCACGCCCGATTACCTCGTGAATGAAGGGCAGTTTTAGGGACCAGCTCCCGCTCCGGAGGTTCAGGACAGGGCAGGCATTCGGGTAGGTCGCCAAGTGGTGCCGAAGTGCCTTAATATGCTCCACGTCCCGGTCTGTAGTTCTCTTTCTTACAGTTGCCCTTGACTCCATCAAAAGCTTCCTACTCTTCTTGCTGGTTCGGGGAGCACTGCTGGTTTTACTCACTGCATCAAGGTTGATTTTGTAGAGCTGAATGTTCTGTAGGTGCAGCCTGATGTTGTGCATCATGGAATGGAACCATCCCTGAATTGCTAGAAACTTCCCCTTCTGTGCATCTGGCCTGGACCACTCGCAAGCGTCCACCAGAGTGTCTGGCACAAAGTGGGTCTCAGGCACACGGAGGTAGGTGGAAGGGATTCTGAGATACACAAAGTCGGAGCTGTTGTCGAAAAGGTGCTGAAGGATCTCCGCCCCGGAGCCTGGGAGGGATGTCATGACTATGAACGGGAGGGGGTTTGGGGTGTGATCGGGGATTGTGGTTCTTGTGGCCACCTCATCGGAAGCCGAAAGATCCTGCCATGTGGTGCCACAAAAGACCTCCCCGCAAGTCCGGGACATCACCAAAAGTTCCAACACCCAGAAGAACAGCACTGAAACGAGAATGAACCGGATAAGCTTACTGAAAGACACAATGAACTTTCTCTTAATGCTCAGAAACACAAGAGTGAAACACAGAATCCACACTGTGATGACGCTGAACATGAATCCAGAGTCAAAAGCGGAGTCTCTTTTTTCGTGGCTGGATAAAACCTGGATTCCCTGCCCAAAGCGAACGATCCTGTCTTTGCTCTCGGCTTTTGCAAATCCTGGAAAGCCCAAGTAGCCATGCCTGGCACCTATATCTTTGTAATTTGTGGCAATGGACACCACAGTCTCAGTGTCATTCAGGGTAACAGACACCTTAACTCCATTTTTGCCGTTGTCAATCAACCTGCAGTCGGAAACCTTGACAAAGGGACCATGCATTAGGTAAACTACCCTGCTGACCGAGCCGTCTATGGAAAAGGTCACGTTTATGAACTGCGTCCATCTCTTCTTGAACTCGGCGACCTGTTCCACTTCTTGTATCCTGGGAACCGGACTGTCTCCCTGACTGTCCAACCAGAACATGGTATAATGGGCATCCCACACATCCATCAAAGCTCCACGGTACCTGTCCAAAGAAATGTGAGGCATGTATCTGAGATCGATGTCTAGGTTGTGGAAAAAGGCGCTAAAGGAAGTCACCGGGGACTGCTCCTGCTTTTCCACATGATCCAGCACCATTAAAGTCTGAGAGTTGAGCAGGACCAGAGCCCGGTACACACTCTTCAGCTTCATAGCCGACGAGTAGGCCATCACAGCTTCGCCACTAACAAACAGGGTGTCTTCGTGTGAAGATGTTGAGATGACCTCGCCGGAACTGTCCCCTTCCTCCTTCTCTCCCCACCGAAGCCATTTGGAACACTCCCCAAGCTGCCCCTCCCATGGTTTATTGCACTGGCTGGTGGGGGAGGGGGCGAACACCAACACGTTGTTGAGGTAGCTGTATTTTGGCCCATACAGGGCCTCTGCGACAAAGACTTGTCCATTTGGAGCAAAAGTGAAAGAGTTCTGGTCAGGGTGCTCGTGGCCTGGGTTGAAGTTGTTCCACCCTTCCACCCACGAATAAGGCTTAGCGTGGACTATCTCATACACGGCCCGTCCACCTAACTTCCCTGATTTAAAAGACACGAAGGTGTTGTCCTGGCCATAAGGTAACCCTGCTCCGTAAGTCACCACACCCCAGTTTGAAAAAACATGCAAGCCTGCTTTCCCGAAACCAGGCGGAGGCTTGGGGGAAAGCTCTGCGTCGTACCAGATGAACTCGGTATGCAAGGTAGCCCAGCCCTGGGCCGCAGATGCCGTCATGGGCCCATCTTTAGGCCGATGCATTCTGATCTCATTCGCCAGCCAGTTTCCGGAGCCGTTTCTGAGCACAAATGCGTCCAGGAACACCAGCTGACTCTCTGGCCCGTAGAACCAGTTGTAGTTGGAGTCAGCGATGCCCACGGTTCTTTGAAAGCCGGGGAGCACGGTAGCATAGTAGAACATGAAGTGAGCCCTCAGCCAGTTGTTCCTTTTATTGTCAATGTCAAAATGACGCAAAGCTAGGAAAACATACTGGGTGATGGATTTGGCTGTGTAGCTCCCATATGCCACACCTTCGTCTAGGGAACCGTCAACGATATGGTTCAGGAGGAACATGGTCTTTTCCATGTAGTTCACCGCAATTTGTTTCCATATCATGCTTTCGGGGTCTTTATGCTCACCAGCCACGATAGCTCCGGTAAGGATGGCTAGTATGTTCGTCGTCTGGTGGTTCTGAAGGAACTGCCTGCCCCAGCCTCTATGCTTGGACAGTTCACAGAGCTCCTCCGTGGCTGCTCGGATCTTCTTGAGGTACCGAACCCTCCGCTGCGTGTCCAAATAGGTATAAATGAAGTCATAAGCTGTGGCGAAGCCAGTGAGGGAATGGGCCATTGGAACTTCATCGTGAGGAGCGCTAGTCACCATCCAGTCTGGATATTCCGACATACGATCCATGTATTTTATTAGAAACTGGGAAGCGGCAGTGTCCTCGGGGTTAAGGAGACAGTAGAGAGCAAGAGGCGGCAGGTTGTTGCCGTAGATCTCGTTCCATTTCTTTCCAAAGTCCTCATGGTTGATTGGAGGCAGGTAGAGAGCCGGATTCTCCAGCATGGTTGTGACAGCATTCCGGATGATTCTGAAAATGTGGCTGTGCGTACCGGCTGCCTTCTTTTTCAGCCGCTGCACCTCCGCTAAATCGAAGTAGAGGTTGGGGTGAACGTGTGACGGCATGTACATTTCCTGCTGAAGTTCCATGCGCTCCATGACTGGAGCGTATTTGCTGGAGGTATTGGGAAGCACAGAGAAAGAAAAGCCCAGCGTCACGAGACAGAACAGAACCCCAGACCTCACTGTGCACTCGACAGCCATGATCCCAAAAACAGATGTGGAATTTTTTCCCCCCTTTGGAAAGGCTCCTTCTTAACCCAGCACAAAAATGTGTAGATTGCTTTTTCCTGGCTGCTGTCCTCTTAGGAGGACCTTCACTGGCTTAATGTTCTTGATGCTCATGTTGAGTAAGTAGAAACCTTAATAGATGTCCATTAAAAGATTAATAATTAATTAAAAATGTTTAATAAATTACAAAAAACAAAAATTGTATTTGCGTGTAGTCCAACATTTTACTTCTCTTGTTTTTCTTTTTCAGTCGATTATCTAGAACAAGAGTTCTTTATAAAAGTCCTTAAAAAAGATCAAAAGGTTCTCTTCTTTTTGCGGGATGTCAAGTTTTGCAGAATTCTTGATAAAAGTCCTTTTAAAAATACTAAAAATAAAGAACAAACAAAAAAAATTGCATACCAAAAATGACCCTTGGACAGTTCACTAAAATGTTGTCCAATGATAAGTTACCTCCTTTGTTTTTTATTCTTTTCACTCAGTGAGTGTGGAATTATTAATAAAAGTATATAAAAAAAATTAAAATTTAATTTAAAAAAGTACTTCTTTCTTTTTCAATCCATTGTGTACAAAAAGTGTTGTTGATAAAAGAAAAAAAAATTATAACTTGTTATAAGGGGTCGTGAGCAGACCACGCAAGTATATTCCAACAACCTACTTGTCTTCTGTTCCTTTTAGCAGGAAGTGATGTTAAAAATAAAGAACAAAAAAATGTTTTCCAAAATGGGCCTTGGCTAAAATGTAGTCCAGTGATGATTTATGACCTCATATTGTTTTTATTCTTTTTGTGTGGGGGATAACCGATAAAATACAAAAAATAAATAAATAACAAAAAGGTTTTGTGACCAAATATGTACCAGAAATGTTTAGACAGATCACTAAAATATAGTCCAACAACAATCTGTTTCTTTTGTTCCTTCTTTCTTTAAAAGTCCTTTTAAAAATGTTAAAAATAAAAAACAATTAATAATAATTCAACAAGTAGGTTGACATGCTTAAGATACAGTCCAACAACAATGTACAAACCAAAGTCTGTTTCCTCTTCACTTGGTTATGCTGAAAAAGTGCTTTTATAAAAATGTTAAATTAAAAAAAAAAAAAAACATGTACCACCAGAGTAGGCAAAATTAGTTCCCCCATGTTTTCTTTCTTTTTCAGTCCATCACGTAGAAAAAGTGTGAGTTCTTGATAAAAGTCCTTTTAAAAACTTAAAAAAAAAAAAAGTTAATGATAATTCAAACAGGTAGTTTAGCAAACCTAAACCTAGTCCAACGACACGTTACTTGTCTGCTTTTCTTTCTCGGTTATACAAAAAAAGTGTAAAATTCTTCTTTTTTTATTAAAAATGAAAAAATAGTAATTTAATTTAATAAACACGTACCACCAGAGTAGAACGATCACCAAAATATAGACCAACAAAAATTACTTTCCTCGTTTTTTATCCCTTTAGCCAGTCCTGTAGAAAAAAGTCCTTTAATATTCATTTTAAGTTTAAAATTTGTCGTCAGTAGGGGTCCTGGGCAGACCACCTCTAGTGCAGTCCCACAAGCCAAGCGAAAGCAGCATCTGACTGACCTCCTGGGTCACACAGGCCTCATTAGGAGATTAACCCGTGCTTGAAGAAACAGCAGCCAGGACTAAAGTTCCTCCGTGTGTGGAATCAGCGGGAACTACCAGGCATCCTGGTCCCCTGTCTTCAGGTTTGGCATCACCGTCCACGCAGATACGCAGGCGAGATGATCCACCTTAATCCGGTCTGTTGCTGGACAGCAGTTTAGGCAGCCTCCACTACCACCACCACCACCGCGGAAGGACGGGCTCAGACGATCCCAGCCGCGAGAGGGACAGAGGGAAGTTCTGCGCGCTGTAAACGAGCTTCAGGGCGTCCGGCGCTAAAACGCACCGCTGTAGCTGGAGAGCACATTGGCTATTAGTTACTGCCCACTTCTCAAATAACCCCCAGATATTAACCCCTACGCAGCTCCGCCGCTAGATGGCGCGCTGGTGACGCGTTCTCTGAGTTTGTGCGTGGAGCTTAAAGGGCAACTCCACCGACTTTTCCAAAATTCTGTGCGATAAAGTCATTAGGATGAAATGCTTCACAGTGGTGGTGAATGGAACCAGACGTCCACCTCTAAAAGCTCCCTCACAGGAAGTTATTATATGACATGCTAATGAGTACACTGCTTGATGTCCTGGCTGAAAGAAAACAGCACAGGCCAGCATGCAAACTGGTTAAAGCACGTGTAGTGCTGGTTTAGCTGGTCACCCCAGCATGGCCGAAGAAAAATGATGATGCCACATTTATGGCTATCTTACCATGGAACATTTGGAGAGGGGTTTGATCGTAGGGCTCCGGGAAGCGGGATGGCCTTATTGATGTATTGTGTGCCATGCCGGTCATGCAGATACTACCATAGCACGCTGTTAGCAGCTGTGGATAGAAGAAGGCACCCAGCAACAACATGAAGAATCTGGGAGACCTACACGAACCACAGAGAGAGAGAACTAACAGATGACATGAACATGCACTGAGTGACCCAACAGCCACGATGGCAGACATCCAGTGAGTAGTGATGCGCTTCATGAGTCACCCTGTTAGTGCAGCACCATTGGCAGACGGCTGCATGACGCAGGACTACATGCACACAGACCGTTATGATGGCTGTCCTTAACACGACGTCACCGTCACCAAAGACCACAATGGTGTCGTGCCAGACTGTCATGGAGTGACTCAGAATGGCAGCGGGTCATCTTCAGTTTTGAAATCTGGTGGAGTTCCCCTTTAGTGCTCTCTTTATCTTTTCATACTGCGCAATGATGGTGAGCTCTAAAGTGATGTGGTTCCAGTTCAGGGAGATCATGTGCTCCGCTGAATATGCACCATGAATTATTGAAATAATGTGATGAGTGTTTAACTATGTAAAACACAGGACACATAGCAGGACTTAAAGGGGAATTCCACACACCTTCAGGAATTTTCTGCATAATTAAGTGGTTGAAATATAAACAAAGTCACTCAGAGTGGTTTGGTGTGAGGCTTCAGTTTATGTATTCACACCTGAGGATGCTTTACAACCAGGTGACAGAGATATGAACATACATTATGCCATAAAAGATATATTACATGAGCTGGCATGACCTGCAGAACACACTCCGCCGCGCTCACTCACACCGTCACGCTTCAGTTCAGGTTGTTGGCGGTAAGGGAAAGACCCAATACCAATCACAGAACCTGTAAACCTTTTTACAGCTGCCTCCTTGTTTATTCAGCACCACTGTGGGTTAAAGAGGGTTCAGTTCTTTCACTCCAATCCGCTTGTTAACATGTCCAGGTCCAAACCTCTACTGACCAAACCTCTACTGGTCCGACTGTTCACCATACTGCAGTTCTGTGTTCATTGTAGTTTAAATCGAGTCCAGAAAACTACTCAGTTATCATTCTAGATCTTTCCTTGAGCTGAGAAGAGGAACCGGCTGCAGCTGATAAGCTGAGTTACAGTTTTTACACCAATGAACACACACACAGTTTGGTGGTTAGCACACCTAGCTAACGTTAGCTCCAACTGGCAACCACCAAACTGGCTCTTTGTGGAGACCCTTGACTAGACTGTAGGGTTTACATGGTGTTTCTCGTTATGAACCCACATCTTCATGTTCCGGTTGACAGCTGTTGTATGTGCTGTCCAGCCAAAGCTAATATAGCTAGCCTTAGCTACATACCTACATAGGTAGCTACATAGCTAGCCTAGCTATATATCTACTAGATAGCTAGCTATCTTCATCAGCCCTTTTCTGACTGACAAGCCTGACAGCTAAAACCCGAAGACGTGGCTTCATAGCAAGAAACACCCTAAAAACCCCACAGGCAAAGGGCCGGTTTGGCTCTGCCAGTAGGAGCTAACGTTAACTAACGTTACAGACCTGTGGCACCAAACTGTGTTCTTCTTCACTGGTGTTAGAACTTTAACTCAGCTTATCAGCTGCAGACTCTCCTCTCCTCTTTCTCATCTCAGGGAAAGAGTTATAACGATAACGGAGTAGTTTTTTGGACTCTTCTTTGGTCTATTCAAGTAACGAGAGCCTCAGCCTTAGACGTGAAAGTCGATACGTCACGGTTTAACAAGCAGATTCATTCTAAATACCGCCGGTGCCGAACCTCAGAATCACAAAATATAGGCTACAGGCTAGAATTGAGGCACCATAACACTGGAATTTCGCAGTTGTTTTCAAATCCTTTATAGTGGTGGTGATAGGAACCAGGGGTCACCATGTTTCATACCGCAGGTATACCAACAGTGAGCCCACACATGAATTTGCTGTAATGTTGATGATGGTAAGCTAGTGGTAAATAGAGGCCAATATCTTCTCAACACAGCATCACTCAGGCCTCAGACAGTGTATTCATAACCACTTCAGGTAATAACTTCCTGTGAGGGAGCTTTTACAGGTAGACGTCTGGTTCCATTCACCATCACTGTGAACAGTTCTGACTGTTCTGTAAGTTTCTCTAGAACAAAGTACTAAAGTATGTACCTTCAAATGTACTTAAGTATGGAGAGTAACAGGAGCATGATTTATTATGGCTCTAATGTCCTATTATCATTTCTGGAACAAGACTCTTAATCAGCTCAGTGTAGGTGAAGAGGCTCTAGTGTCGTTTATGCAATATCATTTTCCCTTTAATATCAGAAGGTCTGTGATCATACACTCGTGATTAAATGACTCATGCAACAGCCTCCGAAGGTACTGAAGGTTTATTCAAATGATCTGGATTATGCAGTGATGTTTATTCAAATCTCTGTGACTCTCTGTTATTAGTCGTACCCAGCCGAGTGGTCTGTGGGATGTAGACGTCACAGTGCCGTGTATTATATGGGCTTTTCATTATACACGGGCTGATGGCTCCACTGCCTTCCACCACTGAACACTTCACTGGGCCGACTCGTAAAGGCTGCTTCTTCCTCTGGTTGATGACAGTTGAGGATGTGCCAGTGGCGATACATCAAAGTAAGAGAAGAAGAGGAATGCATTTGGAACCAGTAGACTGTAATGAGTCACAGCTGGGAATTCCTACTGGGCAGCAAGTACTGTGCACAGTTCCTGCTTGTGGAGCTTGTGGATGATGTTGGGCGTGTGTCAGCTGCTCACAAGGTCAATAGTCAGTTTGGTACTTTATATGAGATTCTCATTAAGTTGCACCCAGAAGGACAGGAATGAAACTTGGTGGGTAGGTTTGACATCGTGAGACTTGCCAATGATTCAAGTTTCACGCTCGGCTGCACAGGTGACCCAAGCAAGGACGGGCCTTATCAAGGTACCTGAGTGATCCAACAGCCACGATTACTGATATTCAGCGGTTAGTGCCTGCACCGTTGGCAGACGACTGCACCATGCAGGACTACATGCACACAGACCGTTACGGCGACTGTCCTTAACACCACGTCACCGTCACCAAAGACTGCAATGGTGTCGTGCCAGACTGTCATGGAGTGACTCAGAATGGCAGCAGGTCATCTTCAGTGACGAGTCCCACTTTTGTCTTGGTGGAGACGACCAATGAATCCATATGTGGAGGCACCGTGGTCAGCACCCAGATGAACGGTTTGCTGTCACGTGTCACACGTCCAGAAGGCCTGGTGTCACTCCACCTCCACCCCTACCGCACCATCTGCAGGAACTGTGTGAGCATATTCAAGCTGCATGGGATGGATTATCACAGGACACCATTAGGAACCTCTACAACTCCATACCGAGACGTCTGGCATGTTGGGTTAGCAAACACGGCGGCCCGACACCATACTGAGAGACAGACTTCTGTATGTGTAGCTCAATAAATATTGATCATATCAGTCTAAATTGATCATCATTTATTGATCCTGGTAACCTTTATCTTCCTTCCCAACACCACTGCAATCCCACACCTCCTTCTGGGTGCAGCTGTTCTTTTGAGGATGAGTGTATGTAATATGTGTGTGTATACTTTGTTCTTTAATGGTCAGGACCCCCACAGGACCACCAGAGAGCTGGTATTATTTGACTGCACTGACATGGTGGTGGTGTCATAGTGTGTGCTGTGCTGCTGTGAGTGGATCAGACACTGAAAGGCACATGAATGTGATATTATTTATTCTTGGTTTACAGAACGAATGACGAGCCACTCTGGGTCACAGAAAAGTTCAGTCAACAAAGCGAACCTGGCTAAGAATCATAGCAACAGCATCATGCTAACTGGTGCCCACTAGCTTCCACTCACAGGTTAGCCATGTTAGCTAAGCTGTTCCTTTAATCTTCTTTCTTGGCTTCATTGGTCTTCTCTGCTGCCCCTTTCCTATGAGCCCCCGTAGGACGGGTCCCCGTCACCAACAACGCGCCTTCACCTGCCTGATCTTCCTCCACCGGTACGGCAGTGCATACCCCCCAGACGATCATGACCACCAGGCCCACGGGCAGCGAGAGGAGGAAGCAGGTGATGAAGGGCCCAGAGGCAAAACTGGTCTGCGCGGGAGAGAGATCAGCATTCCTCATTCAGATATCATGTAAACAGCTGGTAACTAGGACAACATCACCCTGCAACGTTCTCCGGTATTTGTTCAGGATGTTTGCTCTGTTTTGGAAAAACACACAGAATTAATCTGACCCGACACCCTCCATGATAATAACGCCTCACCTTTACAGCAGACTTGGCCCGATAATAAAGTCTTCTCATGCGTCGCAGAAATCCGTTCCCTCCCAGTAGCTGAAAGAAACATGGAGAGATGAGTCAAAAGCTGATAGCATCAAGGCTTCCGGTTGCTGGTGTCCACGTTTTAGAGCATCCAAATAATGAAACAGGACATATGGAATCACGTCTGTCCAACAGACACATGCTAAGTACAACCCATTGTTCAATAGGTTTCCAACAGGCTTTCCATATAGAGCCAAAAAACATTTATACAGTGACGTTATGCTATTTTAGTTTGGTTCCTCACTTGTAACATCGGGTTCTATGCTAGTGGGAGGAGTTAGAGCATCAGCTTTTATGAGAAGTGAAAAAACAAATGACAATGTCATCATCGACACTCATCATCAAAAGAACAGCTGCACCCAGAAGGAGGTGTGGGATTGCAGTGCTGTTGGGAAGGAAGATAAAGGTTACCAGGATCAATAACTGATGATCAATTTAGACTGTGTCTCTCAGTATGGCGTCGGACCGCTGCACACGGATTCATTGGTCGACAAAATCGGGACTCGTCACTGAAGATGACCACTCCATGATAGTCTGGCACGACACCATTGCAGTCTTTGGTGACGGTGACGTGGTGTTAAGGACAGTCGCCGTAACAGTCTGCATGCATGTCCTGTGTGATGCAGTGGTCTGCCAATGGTGCTGCACTAACAGGATGACATCACTGCTCGCTGAATGTCCGTAATCGTGGCTGTTGGGTCTCTCCGCGCATGTTGGTCCATCCGTCTGTTCTCCTTCTCTGTGGTTCGTGTAGGTCTCCCAGATCCTTCATGTTGCCTTCTTCTATCCACTGCTATAAACAAGGTGCTATGGTAGTATCCGTACGACAGGTATGGCTCGCAATACGTTGATAAGACCATCCCGCTTCCAACTGCTCAAATTGCTTTTGAACTCTTCTCTAAGGTAGACTTCACTTGCAAAGGATGCTACCAACACAACAGCACGAGTCAGAATGGAAAGCACGTGCAACAGGGCGACCTTATATAGTCAGCGATGAGGTCTGTCCTTGCTTACGTCACATGTGAAACTTTAATCATTAGCATGCCTCACGGTGTCAAACCTACACACCAAGTTTCATTCCTGTCAGTTGATTCCTTCTGGGTGCAGCTATTCTTTAGATGATGAGTGCATATTCAGGTAGTTTTAATTAATAACAATTATTATTATTATTATTATTATTATTATTATTATTATTATTATTATTGGGCATCATTTTCACATGAAAAGGTTCTATGAGGGAACTTTTAGAGGTGGACGTCTGGTTCCCATCACCACCACCGTGATGAGCGCTTCACACCAAAGAGCGCTTCACACCAAACCACTCTGAATGATTCTGTCTACATCTCAACCATTAAATGATGCAGTATTCCGAAATATTGGTGGAGTTCTCCTGTAAGATTGAAAACATACATTCGATCAGGTGGATTCAAAGCTTTGAGTGGAGTAAATAACGGAACCAAACCTTTGATCCTCCATCCAGAACACTATTGAGGAACTGAAGGAGCTCTTCGATGGTCTCAACCTTGCGCTCTGGTAGATAGTATCCATCAGTGGTCATGTTCATCACAATGAGGGAAGGCATCACCAACTCACTGGAGGAAAGAGGCAGCAGTCAGTTTAGCATGTGCACCATCAGCCAGGTGAGCAGAGTAGAATAAACTCAAGTGCTGAGTTTTGTCGTGTGTGGATGTACAGGGTACAGGTAAGCTAGCTAGTTTTTAAAGCCCATATTATTACTGACAAACGAATTTGTAACGATACCTAGCTGCTTGCATTCATGGCTAGCTTTATTAGCCAGTTAGCAGACTGGCTAACCTAGCTACCTATCAAGTGACTTAACTCCCCAAGTTTTCTACTAATGTATATGTTCAAAGACGCATCATATAAACCGGAGAAAGAGGAAACAGCGGTTATGAGCTTCTCCTCCATGTTCACCACCACACTGCTGAGAACTGGACCCAAATGCTGGTAGGAACAAACAGCTCAGAGAGCCGAAGCTGAGGGGACCTCTGACCCTCATGTCTAGGGTTGGTCCGAAGGATTTGTTGGAGCCAATCGCTTACAATGTCGCTTCACCGAGTCATAATTCATTTGCATAAAGAAAATCTCAACTCCAAGTCCCATAGGAAATGACTGGTCACATGACGCTCTGTCGTTGTGTTGCTTGCTGCTAAATCGTGGCTACAATTCGCATACTCCTATGGGAAATGACTGCTGGCTTGTCACTTTGTCACCATGTCGCTTGCTGTTTATTGCTAAATCCTAGATACAAATTGCGCACTCCCAAACAAAATGACTGGTTTCTTGTCGCTCTGTCGTGTGTCACTTTCCCGAAAAATCGTGGCTACAGATCGTCTACTCCCATGGGAAATGGCTGGTCACTTGTCGCTCTGTCGTTGTGTTGCTTGCCGCTAAATTGAGGCTACAAATCTCGCACTCCCATAGGAAATGACTGCTCTATTGCCTGCTAGTGTGAATGTAGAATTAGTGCATCTAGCACAGTAGTTGATTCTGAGATCCTTTCGGTCTAGAATGAAGTGCTGAAGCTCCAAAGTGAGACCTGTGTGTAACACTTCACACTAAACTATCAGAACTGAAGGAAAGAAAGGGAACTGCATATGAAGGACTGAAGTAGAACGTAGTAAACAGTAGGTCTTTGTCCTCACAGCTACATGGTTAAGTGGATCTATTTACTACTCACTAACTACAAAACCACAGTGAAACACTTAAAACCTCTAAACCACTAAAGACATTTGTGACTCAGTTATGCTGACACTACAGCAGCTTTTTCCATCTGCTGTTTGTTCATCGGTTTGGCCTGTGAGTAATTCTCCATGCTCACCCCATTATGAAGCCGTTAATGTAGTCATTTCCGTGCATGTATCCAAACTGAAAGTTCCTGTAATACACAGACATGGAAAAGTTCAACCCTGTCATCACTTTGCATCAATCCTGGAAACTATGATATGATACACGTTCAAAACTAAAGGTGCCGAGTGGTTTCTTTGTAGCGCCACCTTAAAAAAAATCCTTTGTGTTCCCTAAAGTACTGAGATGGCGGAGTGGTTTCTGCGGGAGAGAATTTCTCCCTCTGGCGTATACTTTGGGCTTTAGAACTCTGCGGAACGTTTTTTATGCAAGCAAAAAGCTCCATAACACACTAAAGGAAAACGAGGAATAACCGGAAAAGCATAATAGATCCCATTTAAGTGTCTTTCATTTCATCACATTATGGGATTTGTCCTTTGTCTTGCTGTATTAGTGATTTTTCACTCTTCCAGGTGAGTTATAAAGGCATCAAGCACCAGTGCACAGCTACTCACCAGGTTAGCGTCAGCTAGCTCGGAAGCTTTAATGTTAGCATTTATAATTATCATTATTAATTAATAGTAGAAATAGTAATAAATGCTGCCCCATTTAAGGTGGAAAAGGAAAATCTGGAAAAACCAACTAATCTAAACATCCTACCCAGAGTTTTATGGAGCTGCATATACAGATGTTCTACAGCAAGACCTTTTGACAAGGAAGCACAATTCTAGCCCGCGTATCGCTTGGAGACACAACACACTGACCTGGCATGGTCTTCATGGGCTACTCGTACTACCATATAACTGATAGCACCATTAGCCTAGCTTAAGTTAGCGATGCAGGAGCCCGGGGGGCTCAAAGTGTGAAATGCATCCACTAGGCACTGATCAAGCTGATGCTATTGCAGTCTAGTGTTTATAGCGTCTTATAGAGTCTTAGGGGTCGGGGTGATGCTAAGTACGGCTCCACTGCAGAATCTAGCCATGATTTCAGACCCGCACAAAAAATCCTGAACACAACATGAACACTTTAACATCACCGTTCAGTACTACATGGGTTATGAGGTCCATTGGTTCTACTCACGTGCTGTAATGGTCTCTGTATTCTGTCGCCGCTTTTTCCAGTAGTGCCTTGTAGCTGTAATAAGAGCAGTAAGACAGTATGAGTGACTGAAGATGCTCATTTTCAGGTTTCATAGTAAAACACACTAAATCAATTCACATAGCTTTGGAAGCTCGGTTTCTCACCGGATACTGTCCGTAGTGGGGTTCTTCTCATCCACGATAGCTAAAGCTACAAGTTTACCTGTGGAGAATGTAGGACATACAATAACACGTTATCTGTGAGTGTTTCCTAACTGTTTGCTGCCGGTCTGACTTGTTCACAGGACTGGATTCATGTCTTAATAACTTGTGACCGCACATTGATGGCGGAATCAGGTGGGAAAAACAGTACTTTGGGTCGTCTGAGGTCTGTAGATGCACCAATCTGCACTTTATTAAGTGCACCCACCTTGTATCTTCACTCACTGTCCACTGTATCAGCTCCACTGACCATATAGGAGTATGCTGTAGTTGTACAGTTCCAGACTGTAGTCCATCTGTTTCTCTGTATACTGTATTACCCTGTTCTTCAATGGTCAGGACCCCCACAGGACCACCACAGAGCAGGTATTATGTGGGTGGTGGATCATTCTCAGCACTGCAGTGACACTGACGTGGTCCTGACCCTTGAAGAACAGGGTAATACAGTATACAGAGAAACAGATGGACTACAGTCTGGAACTGTACAACTACAGAGTGTCCTATATGGTCAGTGGCGCTGATAACATGGACGCTGAGTGTAGATACCAGGTTGGTGCTCATAATGAGGTGTCTGGTTACTGTACATTATTGACTGAGCCCCATCAGTGAGGGGGTCTACAAGCTGAAATATCAGTTAATGTTTCTGTTACAAGCTTCAAATAACATGTAGGATGTAGTATTTTACAAGCTTTATGTCCTTGAATGGCCAAAGATGGGCAGTGTTCATGCATATCGCTGTTAGCTTAGCGCTAACATAAATTAGCATCATTGTGTTTTTCCCGTGTTTTGGAGCTACAAGTAATGTAATGGTGTAACATTAGAGTGTAATAGCAGTGTTATTACTTGTTTCTCCCATCTGGTAGAGGGTGAAGCTGTCCATCTGGAAATAACAGCGGAAGCGTTCTCGGCCCACCCACTCCGAAAGGTTGCCGTCGCGCTCCTCTGGATGACAGAAACAAGAAATTTAAATGTGAGATTAGCTACAAATTTACACCCACGCTGAAAACTGCTTCACCCACAAAGACAAATATGGTTAACACTGAATTGCAGATTTAGTTTGATCACATTGTCATAACTCAAACATGTTTTTATTCATAACTAGTAATGCTGCAGCGGGTGAAATGCTCCTTTATGTAAACATTCCTTAAAGGCATTCATCCGAATCCACCAACCACGCAGGGAAAGCAGTTCTTTTCCAATGAGAGGCAGAATGGTTTCACTAAGTCAATTGACAAAGAGGGCGGATGATGTGTGTGTATATATATAGGCACAACCCTCCAGTGCAGAGCACCAGGAGACTACGAGCATCCAGCTGCTGCAATGACCGGCCATCTGAACAGGACTAACGTCCACACTGTAGGCTCGTATGATGTGGAAGAAACGTTTGTATGATTGAAGGTAAGCAGGCACAGTTTTACATAGTGGTACTTCTAATAGACCAAAGTTCAAAGTTCTGTACTATGATCAAAGGGAATTCCTTGATAGTCTCTTGGAAGGTTAAGTGTTAGAACCCTACACATATGTAAACATTGGTTCTTCAGTTGTGTCAGTGCACCGATCCGTCTGAAGTTTACTATGCTGCACTGGAGCTGCACATCTAATCTCACTAATAAGTAATGGAAATGTATTGTATTTCATTGATTAGCGTCAAGCTAACTATATGGCTAAATTCTCTAAACCACACACAAAACAAGTGCTGTTTGGTTACAGTTAGTTCAGGTACAGGTTTTTCTGACGCTGTATAAAACAGGCTACTGTGACTGATATAAAACTGTGATAGCAAGAGGATGGCGGACCACTGTTGGCCAAACCAACGGCAAAGCTGATGGTGTTTTGCAGAGCATTTTCTGGGCAGCCCGTTGGTGGTTAAGCATGGTATTACAGAAGATGCCATTTTTCATCACACGGTTGGCACTCAGAGTCCAATGTACTTCCAAAATTCGTCCAATTTTTCCTTCATTTCTTACCGTGCAAATTAGCTTATTATTTATTAGCTTCAAATAATCTCTAGTGTCAGCAACTACATTTCCAGCAAAATCGTTTTATATCAGACCTAGTTGTAATATTACTCTTAGCTCATGTTCTAAAATTAAAGGCTGCGCTTATTTAAAATCTGTCTGAGGAGATAAAAACTAGTTAGATCTAAATATGGGTAATATGGTTGAACCAGTGGTGGTAAACAGTCAGCAGGGTGCCGACCTTATCAAGCCAGCGGACCCATAAATGCTTGCTATCTGGGTAGAGTGATACGGTGTCAGAAAGCACATTAGCAATAACTCAACAAAGTCTAATTGGGAAGATTTAGGTGTGCACTTATATGAAAGCCAGTCTAAGATGGTTTATGCTGGTCTGGTGCTGGTTTAGTTGGTCACCCAGCATGGTCACCAGTTTTGTTGGGTCTGTAGTGATTATTAATCTGAGTCTTGACAGAATTAACATTAAACATATACTGAAATGTGGTTTTGTCACATGCGCTACCCAATCACACTGCCAATTTGTATATTAGGTCACATGTTCATAAACTTACAAACTGTCATGTGACTGCATTCAGGATGTTCAGGGTAGATCACATGTAGGGACTCCATGAGTTTGAGTGAGGGATAAAGCCGTATAAGGAACTTTCCAGACTTTTTACAGGCTTGTGGCACATACGTCACTGTGGGCTCTTATGGGTTAATAAACACTACATACGCTAAGGACATAGAAAATATAGCCCCGTTTGCATGCTTTTATGGATGTGGTTGGTTTGTTTTTGGATCTACCTGTCCTGATCTCGAAGTGGTGGAGCATGCATTGTGATTGGATCATGTGTAAATACAATGCTTAGCAACATACACAGACTAACATCTCATGTGTCTCCAAACCTTTCAACACTGCTCCAGCCTGTCTTGTTAAACAAGGTATTTTAAGGCGTCTGAATGTGTTTCCAAATGTAGGCTTATGAACACACAAAGAGAGAGTAAATATTTGCTGTCTGTGAAGTACAGTACACGCTCCTCACCACACAGTGACCCATATTCTTCCTGTGAATTTGTCCAGGAATGAGTTGAGGCTGAGACAGAGATGCCGTCTTTTCTTGTCTTTCATGTCATGTGATCTACTATTTACTATTTATGTTGCACATGCATTCCATATTATACTGTATATGCATCCCATATTATATATGCATTCTGTATTATATATGCATCCCATATTATATATGCACTCCATATTGTACACTATATGCATTCCATATTATATATGTTTCTATATTATATATTAATTCCATATTATATGTACATTCCATATTGTATATCCATTCCATATTATATATTCACTCATATTACATATGCATTCCATATTATGCCCCAGTTAGTTCTGATCCCACAATGTGACTGGCTGAGAGACATTCTATGACTACCAGTATTGCCAATAGTGGTACTCTGAGCGAATTGCTTCAAGCATTACTGCACCACATACACACCTAACAACCTAATAACACGTTAACCAGCGCTTACAAGACACACCAGCCATAACAAAGCAGCAGCATTATAATTATACAAGAGCCAAAATTAATTTTGTATATTACTACCTGTTCTTCAATGGTCAGGACCTCCACAGGACCACCACAGAGCAGGTATTATGTGGGTGGTGGAACATTCTCAGCACTGCAGTCACACTGACATGGTGGTGGTGTGTTAGTGTGTGTTGTGCTGGTGTGAGTGGATCAGACACAGCAGTGCTGCTGGACACCTCAGTGTCACTGCTGGACTGAGAATCATCCACCAACCAAAACTATCCAGCCAACTGCGTCCTGTGGGCAGCGTCCTGTGGCCACTGATGAAGGACTAGAGGACTGTGCAGCAGCAGATAAGCTATCGTCTCTGACTGTACATCTACAAGGTGGACCAGCAAGGTAGGAGTGTCTAATAGAGTGGACAGTGAGTGGACACAGTGTTTAAACACTCCAGCGGCACTGCTGTGTCTGATCCACTCACACCAGCACGTCAGTGTCACTGCAGTGCTGAGAATGACCCACCACCCACATCATACCTGCTCTGTGGTGGTTCTGTGGGGGTCCTGACCATTGAAGAACAGGGTAATACAGTATACAGAGAAACAGATGGACTACAGTCTGGAACTGTACAACTACAGAGTAGAAACAGACAGTTAGACAGAAGTGAGGACACTGTTGGGGTTTATCCTGAAGTTAGGACAGCATTTAGGAAGTTTAGCCTAAGTAGGATGTTTGTGTGATACAGGCTCCTTATCTGGAGTTAATGGAGAAGATGATGCATTGAGGAAGTTGTTCTGTAATAGCTTCTGTCCTAAATTCATTCCTAACTGAACTAGTCATGGTGGCTAAACAGATAAGGTTTAGACTTAGGCTGCTTCTGCCCCAGATCAGCACGATCAGATTAGGCTGACTGGAAGTTCACAACAAGTGTAAACAGGGCTTCAGTGATGCTCTTCATTAAAGGGAGCAGAAATGACGTTGTGATGAACCAAGTGCTTGAATTTCCTCCAGACAGGTCCGATGGATGTCTTGGTCATCAACGTGGTGGAGAACTCCACTGACACCGCTGTGTTCCGGATCCAGGTCCAGTGCTCCAATCCTTTCCTGCTGGGCTACTGGACCCGGAAGGCCTTTTTCGACAACGGGCAGGTGCAGCAGACCAACCTGCTAATCCAGGAGGACTGCACAGGACTGGAGTTTGTGCTGAGAGTGCTGCACCGCTGCCCACGCCTGCCAAACGACTACTACCTCAGCCCTTTCCTGGTGACTCTCTGCTTAGACGCCCTGGTGTTCAAATACCAGCTGCCTCAGCGGCCCAACTGGGACGGCACCATCCGGGAGGCCATGAGAGGAAACTCCCTGGAGCTGAGACGCTGAGGAGCTTCGGGAACATAAACATGGTCTTATGCTGTAAAGGCCAGATACTGTTGACAGTGTCGTGTGACTGGTACTGCTAAATGTCATGACAGTTGTTATAATGACATATGGCGTCTGCTATGGCATGATTATGTCAGTGTTATGTAGCATTGTAAAACCTTACATACTTTATATGTATAAGCGTGTAATGCCTCCACGAGCACGGATAACAGCTGTGACTGGATTGGACATGGTCTGGACAAGTTTCTGGATGTAGGCCATATCAATGTTCAGACACTCTTGCTCCATCAAAGAATTGGTCAGCTGCTCCAGATTTGGTGGATGCCTTCCCTGGCGTTTTACTGGTTGTTCCAGGTAGACCCACAGATTTCCAAGAGGATTCAAATCTGGGAATTCTGCGGGCCAGTCCAGATGTGTGAATGCTCCTGAATGATTAGGAGCAGTTGGGTTAGGAGCAGTTGGGTTAGGAGCAGTTGGGTTGGGGCAGTTGGGTTAGGCCTGGGCAATATGCAAAAATAAATCGGCACAATGTTTTCTGGGTAAAATATATATTACACCCACCCACCCACCACCACCACCAGACCCCCAACCAATACACACAACATGCTGCCAACTTCAAACGAAAGTATGTAGGTGACGAGATGTGCAAGCAGGTAAAGCTATAGCAGATCAGCTTCTTAACAAACTCTCTCTCTCTGTCTCTCTTCAAATCTGGGAATTCTGTGGGCCAGGCCAGATGTGTGAATGCTCCTGAATCATGCCAATCAGTCACATCTGCATCCCTGTGAACGCAGGAACTGTCATCTTGGAATGCAGGGATAGGAATGTTGTGTTCCTCAGTAAGATGATGATGAGCTATAGGGGAAGCCTGGTTGTCCAGCAGCTCAGTGTAGACACTGTGGTCCACATAATTAAAACACCCCCCAGAACATCACAGAGGGGGGCTAGGTACTTATAATTACCAGGGCCGCAGCTGGCGGGGCGATATGGTATCGTTACCATGATATATTATGCCACAATACTTTTCCTGAGCGTACCGTGGATTGGGTCAGTGCTTAAAGATCATAACAGCAGGATTCATTACAAAGTCAGCCTAACTAGAACTGTTCAGTAATAAACGTCACTGTGATTCCAACTTGCCTGTCCTAAATGATTCATTCTCAGCAGAACTATGACCTAAATTTGATTTTTGTCTTCATATGTGAGGCAGATGTGCTGTCTGTGTGGCACTGTGAACAGTCAAAACCCACTGGATCTGATATTTTCAGTTCCGATTCGGGACACTTTCATATGTGCTATTGAAATCCAATATGTGTCCAAAACCTATGCTGTTCAGTCAAAACAGCCAGATCAGAATCCATATGACTTTCTTATCAGTCCAGCTCGACGTTCCTCATAATTGCAGAGACCTCATAAACGTTTGGGGCGATGTTTATTCCCGTTATTCCATATTCTAAGAGGATTTGAGAGGAATGCCCGGACATGGTAACAGGAGAACGGAACTACAGCGTCAAAGAAAAGCTTTAAAGTCTGAAAGCAAAGATTAAAGAAACCGCTCTGGAGCAGTTGGATTAGGAGCAGTTGGGTTAGGAGCAGTTGGATTAGGAGCAGTTGGGTTAGGAGCAGTTGGGTTAGACCTGGGAAATATGCAAAGATAAATCAGCACAATGTTCACTGGGTAAAATATATGCCCACCCACCAATACAATATATATATCACACCCACCCACCACCACCACCCACTAATACAATATATATATCACACCCACCCACCACCACCACCCACTAATACAATATATATATCACACCCACCCACCACCACCACCCACTAATACAATATATATATCACACCCACCCACCACCACCACCCACTAATACAATATATATATCACACCCACCCACCACCACCACCCACTAATACAATATATATATCACACCCACCCACCACCACCACCCACTAATACAATATATATATCACACCCACCCACCACCACCACCCACTAATACAATATATATATCACACCCACCCACCACCACCACCCACTAATACAATATATATATCACACCCACCCACCACCACCACCCACTAATACAATATATATATCACACCCACCCACCACCACCACCCACTAATACAATATATATATCACACCCACCCACCACCACCACCCACTAATACAATATATATATCACACCCACCCACCACCACCACCCACTAATACAATATATATATCACACCCACCCACCACCACCACCCACTAATACAATATATATATCACACCCACCCACCACCACCACCCACTAATACAATATATATATCACACCCACCCACCACCACCACCCACTAATACAATATATATATCACACCCACCCACCACCACCACCCACTAATACAATATATATATCACACCCACCCACCACCACCACCCACTAATACAATATATATATCACACCCACCCACCACCACCACCCACTAATACAATATATATATCACACCCACCCACCACCACCACCCACTAATACAATATATATATCACACCCACCCACCACCACCACCCACTAATACAATATATATATCACACCCACCCACCACCACCACCCACTAATACAATATATATATCACACCCACCCACCACCACCACCCACTAATACAATATATATATCACACCCACCCACCACCACCACCCACTAATACAATATATATATCACACCCACCCACCACCACCACCCACTAATACAATATATATATCACACCCACCCACCACCACCACCCACTAATACAATATATATATCACACCCACCCACCACCACCACCCACTAATACAATATATATATCACACCCACCCACCACCACCACCCACTAATACAATATATATATCACACCCACCCACCACCACCACCCACTAATACAATATATATATCACACCCACCCACCACCACCACCCACTAATACAATATATATATCACACCCACCCACCACCACCACCCACTAATACAATATATATATCACACCCACCCACCACCACCACCCACTAATACAATATATATATCACACCCACCCACCACCACCACCCACTAATACAATATATATATCACACCCACCCACCACCACCACCCACTAATACAATATATATATCACACCCACCCACCACCACCACCCACTAATACAATATATATATCACACCCACCCACCACCACCACCCACTAATACAATATATATATCACACCCACCCACCACCACCACCCACTAATACAATATATATATCACACCCACCCACCACCACCACCCACTAATACAATATATATATCACACCCACCCACCACCACCACCCACTAATACAATATATATATCACACCCACCCACCACCACCACCCACTAATACAATATATATATCACACCCACCCACCACCACCACCCACTAATACAATATATATATCACACCCACCCACCACCACCACCCACTAATACAATATATATATCACACCCACCCACCACCACCACCCACTAATACAATATATATATCACACCCACCCACCACCACCACCCACTAATACAATATATATATCACACCCACCCACCACCACCACCCACTAATACAATATATATATCACACCCACCCACCACCACCACCCACTAATACAATATATATATCACACCCACCCACCACCACCACCCACTAATACAATATATATATCACACCCACCCACCACCACCACCCACTAATACAATATATATATCACACCCACCCACCACCACCACCCACTAATACAATATATATATCACACCCACCCACCACCACCACCCACTAATACAATATATATATCACACCCACCCACCACCACCACCCACTAATACAATATATATATCACACCCACCCACCACCACCACCCACTAATACAATATATATATCACACCCACCCACCACCACCACCCACTAATACAATATATATATCACACCCACCCACCACCACCACCCACTAATACAATATATATATCACACCCACCCACCACCACCACCCACTAATACAATATATATATCACACCCACCCACCACCACCACCCACTAATACAATATATATATCACACCCACCCACCACCACCACCCACTAATACAATATATATATCACACCCACCCACCACCACCACCCACTAATACAATATATATATCACACCCACCCACCACCACCACCCACTAATACAATATATATATCACACCCACCCACCACCACCACCCACTAATACAATATATATATCACACCCACCCACCACCACCACCCACTAATACAATATATATATCACACCCACCCACCACCACCACCCACTAATACAATATATATATCACACCCACCCACCACCACCACCCACTAATACAATATATATATCACACCCACCCACCACCACCACCCACTAATACAATATATATATCACACCCACCCACCACCACCACCCACTAATACAATATATATATCACACCCACCCACCACCACCACCCACTAATACAATATATATATCACACCCACCCACCACCACCACCCACTAATACAATATATATATCACACCCACCCACCACCACCACCCACTAATACAATATATATATCACACCCACCCACCACCACCACCCACTAATACAATATATATATCACACCCACCCACCACCACCACCCACTAATACAATATATATATCACACCCACCCACCACCACCACCCACTAATACAATATATATATCACACCCACCCACCACCACCACCCACTAATACAATATATATATCACACCCACCCACCACCACCACCCACTAATACAATATATATATCACACCCACCCACCACCACCACCCACTAATACAATATATATATCACACCCACCCACCACCACCACCCACTAATACAATATATATATCACACCCACCCACCACCACCACCCACTAATACAATATATATATCACACCCACCCACCACCACCACCCACTAATACAATATATATATCACACCCACCCACCACCACCACCCACTAATACAATATATATATCACACCCACCCACCACCACCACCCACTAATACAATATATATATCACACCCACCCACCACCACCACCCACTAATACAATATATATATCACACCCACCCACCACCACCACCCACTAATACAATATATATATCACACCCACCCACCACCACCACCCACTAATACAATATATATATCACACCCACCCACCACCACCACCCACTAATACAATATATATATCACACCCACCCACCACCACCACCCACTAATACAATATATATATCACACCCACCCACCACCACCACCCACTAATACAATATATATATCACACCCACCCACCACCACCACCCACTAATACAATATATATATCACACCCACCCACCACCACCACCCACTAATACAATATATATATCACACCCACCCACCACCACCACCCACTAATACAATATATATATCACACCCACCCACCACCACCACCCACTAATACAATATATATATCACACCCACCCACCACCACCACCCACTAATACAATATATATATCACACCCACCCACCACCACCACCCACTAATACAATATATATATCACACCCACCCACCACCACCACCCACTAATACAATATATATATCACACCCACCCACCACCACCACCCACTAATACAATATATATATCACACCCACCCACCACCACCACCCACTAATACAATATATATATCACACCCACCCACCACCACCACCCACTAATACAATATATATATCACACCCACCCACCACCACCACCCACTAATACAATATATATATCACACCCACCCACCACCACCACCCACTAATACAATATATATATCACACCCACCCACCACCACCACCCACTAATACAATATATATATCACACCCACCCACCACCACCACCCACTAATACAATATATATATCACACCCACCCACCACCACCACCCACTAATACAATATATATATCACACCCACCCACCACCACCACCCACTAATACAATATATATATCACACCCACCCACCACCACCACCCACTAATACAATATATATATCACACCCACCCACCACCACCACCCACTAATACAATATATATATCACACCCACCCACCACCACCACCCACTAATACAATATATATATCACACCCACCCACCACCACCACCCACTAATACAATATATATATCACACCCACCCACCACCACCACCCACTAATACAATATATATATCACACCCACCCACCACCACCACCCACTAATACAATATATATATCACACCCACCCACCACCACCACCCACTAATACAATATATATATCACACCCACCCACCACCACCACCCACTAATACAATATATATATCACACCCACCCACCACCACCACCCACTAATACAATATATATATCACACCCACCCACCACCACCACCCACTAATACAATATATATATCACACCCACCCACCACCACCACCCACTAATACAATATATATATCACACCCACCCACCACCACCACCCACTAATACAATATATATATCACACCCACCCACCACCACCACCCACTAATACAATATATATATCACACCCACCCACCACCACCACCCACTAATACAATATATATATCACACCCACCCACCACCACCACCCACTAATACAATATATATATCACACCCACCCACCACCACCACCCACTAATACAATATATATATCACACCCACCCACCACCACCACCCACTAATACAATATATATATCACACCCACCCACCACCACCACCCACTAATACAATATATATATCACACCCACCCACCACCACCACCCACTAATACAATATATATATCACACCCACCCACCACCACCACCCACTAATACAATATATATATCACACCCACCCACCACCACCACCCACTAATACAATATATATATCACACCCACCCACCACCACCACCCACTAATACAATATATATATCACACCCACCCACCACCACCACCCACTAATACAATATATATATCACACCCACCCACCACCACCACCCACTAATACAATATATATATCACACCCACCCACCACCACCACCCACTAATACAATATATATATCACACCCACCCACCACCACCACCCACTAATACAATATATATATCACACCCACCCACCACCACCACCCACTAATACAATATATATATCACACCCACCCACCACCACCACCCACTAATACAATATATATATCACACCCACCCACCACCACCACCCACTAATACAATATATATATCACACCCACCCACCACCACCACCCACTAATACAATATATATATCACACCCACCCACCACCACCACCCACTAATACAATATATATATCACACCCACCCACCACCACCACCCACTAATACAATATATATATCACACCCACCCACCACCACCACCCACTAATACAATATATATATCACACCCACCCACCACCACCACCCACTAATACAATATATATATCACACCCACCCACCACCACCACCCACTAATACAATATATATATCACACCCACCCACCACCACCACCCACTAATACAATATATATATCACACCCACCCACCACCACCACCCACTAATACAATATATATATCACACCCACCCACCACCACCACCCACTAATACAATATATATATCACACCCACCCACCACCACCACCCACTAATACAATATATATATCACACCCACCCACCACCACCACCCACTAATACAATATATATATCACACCCACCCACCACCACCACCCACTAATACAATATATATATCACACCCACCCACCACCACCACCCACTAATACAATATATATATCACACCCACCCACCACCACCACCCACTAATACAATATATATATCACACCCACCCACCACCACCACCCACTAATACAATATATATATCACACCCACCCACCACCACCACCCACTAATACAATATATATATCACACCCACCCACCACCACCACCCACTAATACAATATATATATCACACCCACCCACCACCACCACCCACTAATACAATATATATATCACACCCACCCACCACCACCACCCACTAATACAATATATATATCACACCCACCCACCACCACCACCCACTAATACAATATATATATCACACCCACCCACCACCACCACCCACTAATACAATATATATATCACACCCACCCACCACCACCACCCACTAATACAATATATATATCACACCCACCCACCACCACCACCCACTAATACAATATATATATCACACCCACCCACCACCACCACCCACTAATACAATATATATATCACACCCACCCACCACCACCACCCACTAATACAATATATATATCACACCCACCCACCACCACCACCCACTAATACAATATATATATCACACCCACCCACCACCACCACCCACTAATACAATATATATATCACACCCACCCACCACCACCACCCACTAATACAATATATATATCACACCCACCCACCACCACCACCCACTAATACAATATATATATCACACCCACCCACCACCACCACCCACTAATACAATATATATATCACACCCACCCACCACCACCACCCACTAATACAATATATATATCACACCCACCCACCACCACCACCCACTAATACAATATATATATCACACCCACCCACCACCACCACCCACTAATACAATATATATATCACACCCACCCACCACCACCACCCACTAATACAATATATATATCACACCCACCCACCACCACCACCCACTAATACAATATATATATCACACCCACCCACCACCACCACCCACTAATACAATATATATATCACACCCACCCACCACCACCACCCACTAATACAATATATATATCACACCCACCCACCACCACCACCCACTAATACAATATATATATCACACCCACCCACCACCACCACCCACTAATACAATATATATATCACACCCACCCACCACCACCACCCACTAATACAATATATATATCACACCCACCCACCACCACCACCCACTAATACAATATATATATCACACCCACCCACCACCACCACCCACTAATACAATATATATATCACACCCACCCACCACCACCACCCACTAATACAATATATATATCACACCCACCCACCACCACCACCCACTAATACAATATATATATCACACCCACCCACCACCACCACCCACTAATACAATATATATATCACACCCACCCACCACCACCACCCACTAATACAATATATATATCACACCCACCCACCACCACCACCCACTAATACAATATATATATCACACCCACCCACCACCACCACCCACTAATACAATATATATATCACACCCACCCACCACCACCACCCACTAATACAATATATATATCACACCCACCCACCACCACCACCCACTAATACAATATATATATCACACCCACCCACCACCACCACCCACTAATACAATATATATATCACACCCACCCACCACCACCACCCACTAATACAATATATATATCACACCCACCCACCACCACCACCCACTAATACAATATATATATCACACCCACCCACCACCACCACCCACTAATACAATATATATATCACACCCACCCACCACCACCACCCACTAATACAATATATATATCACACCCACCCACCACCACCACCCACTAATACAATATATATATCACACCCACCCACCACCACCACCCACTAATACAATATATATATCACACCCACCCACCACCACCACCCACTAATACAATATATATATCACACCCACCCACCACCACCACCCACTAATACAATATATATATCACACCCACCCACCACCACCACCCACTAATACAATATATATATCACACCCACCCACCACCACCACCCACTAATACAATATATATATCACACCCACCCACCACCACCACCCACTAATACAATATATATATCACACCCACCCACCACCACCACCCACTAATACAATATATATATCACACCCACCCACCACCACCACCCACTAATACAATATATATATCACACCCACCCACCACCACCACCCACTAATACAATATATATATCACACCCACCCACCACCACCACCCACTAATACAATATATATATCACACCCACCCACCACCACCACCCACTAATACAATATATATATCACACCCACCCACCACCACCACCCACTAATACAATATATATATCACACCCACCCACCACCACCACCCACTAATACAATATATATATCACACCCACCCACCACCACCACCCACTAATACAATATATATATCACACCCACCCACCACCACCACCCACTAATACAATATATATATCACACCCACCCACCACCACCACCCACTAATACAATATATATATCACACCCACCCACCACCACCACCCACTAATACAATATATATATCACACCCACCCACCACCACCACCCACTAATACAATATATATATCACACCCACCCACCACCACCACCCACTAATACAATATATATATCACACCCACCCACCACCACCACCCACTAATACAATATATATATCACACCCACCCACCACCACCACCCACTAATACAATATATATATCACACCCACCCACCACCACCACCCACTAATACAATATATATATCACACCCACCCACCACCACCACCCACTAATACAATATATATATCACACCCACCCACCACCACCACCCACTAATACAATATATATATCACACCCACCCACCACCACCACCCACTAATACAATATATATATCACACCCACCCACCACCACCACCCACTAATACAATATATATATCACACCCACCCACCACCACCACCCACTAATACAATATATATATCACACCCACCCACCACCACCACCCACTAATACAATATATATATCACACCCACCCACCACCACCACCCACTAATACAATATATATATCACACCCACCCACCACCACCACCCACTAATACAATATATATATCACACCCACCCACCACCACCACCCACTAATACAATATATATATCACACCCACCCACCACCACCACCCACTAATACAATATATATATCACACCCACCCACCACCACCACCCACTAATACAATATATATATCACACCCACCCACCACCACCACCCACTAATACAATATATATATCACACCCACCCACCACCACCACCCACTAATACAATATATATATCACACCCACCCACCACCACCACCCACTAATACAATATATATATCACACCCACCCACCACCACCACCCACTAATACAATATATATATCACACCCACCCACCACCACCACCCACTAATACAATATATATATCACACCCACCCACCACCACCACCCACTAATACAATATATATATCACACCCACCCACCACCACCACCCACTAATACAATATATATATCACACCCACCCACCACCACCACCCACTAATACAATATATATATCACACCCACCCACCACCACCACCCACTAATACAATATATATATCACACCCACCCACCACCACCACCCACTAATACAATATATATATCACACCCACCCACCACCACCACCCACTAATACAATATATATATCACACCCACCCACCACCACCACCCACTAATACAATATATATATCACACCCACCCACCACCACCACCCACTAATACAATATATATATCACACCCACCCACCACCACCACCCACTAATACAATATATATATCACACCCACCCACCACCACCACCCACTAATACAATATATATATCACACCCACCCACCACCACCACCCACTAATACAATATATATATCACACCCACCCACCACCACCACCCACTAATACAATATATATATCACACCCACCCACCACCACCACCCACTAATACAATATATATATCACACCCACCCACCACCACCACCCACTAATACAATATATATATCACACCCACCCACCACCACCACCCACTAATACAATATATATATCACACCCACCCACCACCACCACCCACTAATACAATATATATATCACACCCACCCACCACCACCACCCACTAATACAATATATATATCACACCCACCCACCACCACCACCCACTAATACAATATATATATCACACCCACCCACCACCACCACCCACTAATACAATATATATATCACACCCACCCACCACCACCACCCACTAATACAATATATATATCACACCCACCCACCACCACCACCCACTAATACAATATATATATCACACCCACCCACCACCACCACCCACTAATACAATATATATATCACACCCACCCACCACCACCACCCACTAATACAATATATATATCACACCCACCCACCACCACCACCCACTAATACAATATATATATCACACCCACCCACCACCACCACCCACTAATACAATATATATATCACACCCACCCACCACCACCACCCACTAATACAATATATATATCACACCCACCCACCACCACCACCCACTAATACAATATATATATCACACCCACCCACCACCACCACCCACTAATACAATATATATATCACACCCACCCACCACCACCACCCACTAATACAATATATATATCACACCCACCCACCACCACCACCCACTAATACAATATATATATCACACCCACCCACCACCACCACCCACTAATACAATATATATATCACACCCACCCACCACCACCACCCACTAATACAATATATATATCACACCCACCCACCACCACCACCCACTAATACAATATATATATCACACCCACCCACCACCACCACCCACTAATACAATATATATATCACACCCACCCACCACCACCACCCACTAATACAATATATATATCACACCCACCCACCACCACCACCCACTAATACAATATATATATCACACCCACCCACCACCACCACCCACTAATACAATATATATATCACACCCACCCACCACCACCACCCACTAATACAATATATATATCACACCCACCCACCACCACCACCCACTAATACAATATATATATCACACCCACCCACCACCACCACCCACTAATACAATATATATATCACACCCACCCACCACCACCACCCACTAATACAATATATATATCACACCCACCCACCACCACCACCCACTAATACAATATATATATCACACCCACCCACCACCACCACCCACTAATACAATATATATATCACACCCACCCACCACCACCACCCACTAATACAATATATATATCACACCCACCCACCACCACCACCCACTAATACAATATATATATCACACCCACCCACCACCACCACCCACTAATACAATATATATATCACACCCACCCACCACCACCACCCACTAATACAATATATATATCACACCCACCCACCACCACCACCCACTAATACAATATATATATCACACCCACCCACCACCACCACCCACTAATACAATATATATATCACACCCACCCACCACCACCACCCACTAATACAATATATATATCACACCCACCCACCACCACCACCCACTAATACAATATATATATCACACCCACCCACCACCACCACCCACTAATACAATATATATATCACACCCACCCACCACCACCACCCACTAATACAATATATATATCACACCCACCCACCACCACCACCCACTAATACAATATATATATCACACCCACCCACCACCACCACCCACTAATACAATATATATATCACACCCACCCACCACCACCACCCACTAATACAATATATATATCACACCCACCCACCACCACCACCCACTAATACAATATATATATCACACCCACCCACCACCACCACCCACTAATACAATATATATATCACACCCACCCACCACCACCACCCACTAATACAATATATATATCACACCCACCCACCACCACCACCCACTAATACAATATATATATCACACCCACCCACCACCACCACCCACTAATACAATATATATATCACACCCACCCACCACCACCACCCACTAATACAATATATATATCACACCCACCCACCACCACCACCCACTAATACAATATATATATCACACCCACCCACCACCACCACCCACTAATACAATATATATATCACACCCACCCACCACCACCACCCACTAATACAATATATATATCACACCCACCCACCACCACCACCCACTAATACAATATATATATCACACCCACCCACCACCACCACCCACTAATACAATATATATATCACACCCACCCACCACCACCACCCACTAATACAATATATATATCACACCCACCCACCACCACCACCCACTAATACAATATATATATCACACCCACCCACCACCACCACCCACTAATACAATATATATATCACACCCACCCACCACCACCACCCACTAATACAATATATATATCACACCCACCCACCACCACCACCCACTAATACAATATATATATCACACCCACCCACCACCACCACCCACTAATACAATATATATATCACACCCACCCACCACCACCACCCACTAATACAATATATATATCACACCCACCCACCACCACCACCCACTAATACAATATATATATCACACCCACCCACCACCACCACCCACTAATACAATATATATATCACACCCACCCACCACCACCACCCACTAATACAATATATATATCACACCCACCCACCACCACCACCCACTAATACAATATATATATCACACCCACCCACCACCACCACCCACTAATACAATATATATATCACACCCACCCACCACCACCACCCACTAATACAATATATATATCACACCCACCCACCACCACCACCCACTAATACAATATATATATCACACCCACCCACCACCACCACCCACTAATACAATATATATATCACACCCACCCACCACCACCACCCACTAATACAATATATATATCACACCCACCCACCACCACCACCCACTAATACAATATATATATCACACCCACCCACCACCACCACCCACTAATACAATATATATATCACACCCACCCACCACCACCACCCACTAATACAATATATATATCACACCCACCCACCACCACCACCCACTAATACAATATATATATCACACCCACCCACCACCACCACCCACTAATACAATATATATATCACACCCACCCACCACCACCACCCACTAATACAATATATATATCACACCCACCCACCACCACCACCCACTAATACAATATATATATCACACCCACCCACCACCACCACCCACTAATACAATATATATATCACACCCACCCACCACCACCACCCACTAATACAATATATATATCACACCCACCCACCACCACCACCCACTAATACAATATATATATCACACCCACCCACCACCACCACCCACTAATACAATATATATATCACACCCACCCACCACCACCACCCACTAATACAATATATATATCACACCCACCCACCACCACCACCCACTAATACAATATATATATCACACCCACCCACCACCACCACCCACTAATACAATATATATATCACACCCACCCACCACCACCACCCACTAATACAATATATATATCACACCCACCCACCACCACCACCCACTAATACAATATATATATCACACCCACCCACCACCACCACCCACTAATACAATATATATATCACACCCACCCACCACCACCACCCACTAATACAATATATATATCACACCCACCCACCACCACCACCCACTAATACAATATATATATCACACCCACCCACCACCACCACCCACTAATACAATATATATATCACACCCACCCACCACCACCACCCACTAATACAATATATATATCACACCCACCCACCACCACCACCCACTAATACAATATATATATCACACCCACCCACCACCACCACCCACTAATACAATATATATATCACACCCACCCACCACCACCACCCACTAATACAATATATATATCACACCCACCCACCACCACCACCCACTAATACAATATATATATCACACCCACCCACCACCACCACCCACTAATACAATATATATATCACACCCACCCACCACCACCACCCACTAATACAATATATATATCACACCCACCCACCACCACCACCCACTAATACAATATATATATCACACCCACCCACCACCACCACCCACTAATACAATATATATATCACACCCACCCACCACCACCACCCACTAATACAATATATATATCACACCCACCCACCACCACCACCCACTAATACAATATATATATCACACCCACCCACCACCACCACCCACTAATACAATATATATATCACACCCACCCACCACCACCACCCACTAATACAATATATATATCACACCCACCCACCACCACCACCCACTAATACAATATATATATCACACCCACCCACCACCACCACCCACTAATACAATATATATATCACACCCACCCACCACCACCACCCACTAATACAATATATATATCACACCCACCCACCACCACCACCCACTAATACAATATATATATCACACCCACCCACCACCACCACCCACTAATACAATATATATATCACACCCACCCACCACCACCACCCACTAATACAATATATATATCACACCCACCCACCACCACCACCCACTAATACAATATATATATCACACCCACCCACCACCACCACCCACTAATACAATATATATATCACACCCACCCACCACCACCACCCACTAATACAATATATATATCACACCCACCCACCACCACCACCCACTAATACAATATATATATCACACCCACCCACCACCACCACCCACTAATACAATATATATATCACACCCACCCACCACCACCACCCACTAATACAATATATATATCACACCCACCCACCACCACCACCCACTAATACAATATATATATCACACCCACCCACCACCACCACCCACTAATACAATATATATATCACACCCACCCACCACCACCACCCACTAATACAATATATATATCACACCCACCCACCACCACCACCCACTAATACAATATATATATCACACCCACCCACCACCACCACCCACTAATACAATATATATATCACACCCACCCACCACCACCACCCACTAATACAATATATATATCACACCCACCCACCACCACCACCCACTAATACAATATATATATCACACCCACCCACCACCACCACCCACTAATACAATATATATATCACACCCACCCACCACCACCACCCACTAATACAATATATATATCACACCCACCCACCACCACCACCCACTAATACAATATATATATCACACCCACCCACCACCACCACCCACTAATACAATATATATATCACACCCACCCACCACCACCACCCACTAATACAATATATATATCACACCCACCCACCACCACCACCCACTAATACAATATATATATCACACCCACCCACCACCACCACCCACTAATACAATATATATATCACACCCACCCACCACCACCACCCACTAATACAATATATATATCACACCCACCCACCACCACCACCCACTAATACAATATATATATCACACCCACCCACCACCACCACCCACTAATACAATATATATATCACACCCACCCACCACCACCACCCACTAATACAATATATATATCACACCCACCCACCACCACCACCCACTAATACAATATATATATCACACCCACCCACCACCACCACCCACTAATACAATATATATATCACACCCACCCACCACCACCACCCACTAATACAATATATATATCACACCCACCCACCACCACCACCCACTAATACAATATATATATCACACCCACCCACCACCACCACCCACTAATACAATATATATATCACACCCACCCACCACCACCACCCACTAATACAATATATATATCACACCCACCCACCACCACCACCCACTAATACAATATATATATCACACCCACCCACCACCACCACCCACTAATACAATATATATATCACACCCACCCACCACCACCACCCACTAATACAATATATATATCACACCCACCCACCACCACCACCCACTAATACAATATATATATCACACCCACCCACCACCACCACCCACTAATACAATATATATATCACACCCACCCACCACCACCACCCACTAATACAATATATATATCACACCCACCCACCACCACCACCCACTAATACAATATATATATCACACCCACCCACCACCACCACCCACTAATACAATATATATATCACACCCACCCACCACCACCACCCACTAATACAATATATATATCACACCCACCCACCACCACCACCCACTAATACAATATATATATCACACCCACCCACCACCACCACCCACTAATACAATATATATATCACACCCACCCACCACCACCACCCACTAATACAATATATATATCACACCCACCCACCACCACCACCCACTAATACAATATATATATCACACCCACCCACCACCACCACCCACTAATACAATATATATATCACACCCACCCACCACCACCACCCACTAATACAATATATATATCACACCCACCCACCACCACCACCCACTAATACAATATATATATCACACCCACCCACCACCACCACCCACTAATACAATATATATATCACACCCACCCACCACCACCACCCACTAATACAATATATATATCACACCCACCCACCACCACCACCCACTAATACAATATATATATCACACCCACCCACCACCACCACCCACTAATACAATATATATATCACACCCACCCACCACCACCACCCACTAATACAATATATATATCACACCCACCCACCACCACCACCCACTAATACAATATATATATCACACCCACCCACCACCACCACCCACTAATACAATATATATATCACACCCACCCACCACCACCACCCACTAATACAATATATATATCACACCCACCCACCACCACCACCCACTAATACAATATATATATCACACCCACCCACCACCACCACCCACTAATACAATATATATATCACACCCACCCACCACCACCACCCACTAATACAATATATATATCACACCCACCCACCACCACCACCCACTAATACAATATATATATCACACCCACCCACCACCACCACCCACTAATACAATATATATATCACACCCACCCACCACCACCACCCACTAATACAATATATATATCACACCCACCCACCACCACCACCCACTAATACAATATATATATCACACCCACCCACCACCACCACCCACTAATACAATATATATATCACACCCACCCACCACCACCACCCACTAATACAATATATATATCACACCCACCCACCACCACCACCCACTAATACAATATATATATCACACCCACCCACCACCACCACCCACTAATACAATATATATATCACACCCACCCACCACCACCACCCACTAATACAATATATATATCACACCCACCCACCACCACCACCCACTAATACAATATATATATCACACCCACCCACCACCACCACCCACTAATACAATATATATATCACACCCACCCACCACCACCACCCACTAATACAATATATATATCACACCCACCCACCACCACCACCCACTAATACAATATATATATCACACCCACCCACCACCACCACCCACTAATACAATATATATATCACACCCACCCACCACCACCACCCACTAATACAATATATATATCACACCCACCCACCACCACCACCCACTAATACAATATATATATCACACCCACCCACCACCACCACCCACTAATACAATATATATATCACACCCACCCACCACCACCACCCACTAATACAATATATATATCACACCCACCCACCACCACCACCCACTAATACAATATATATATCACACCCACCCACCACCACCACCCACTAATACAATATATATATCACACCCACCCACCACCACCACCCACTAATACAATATATATATCACACCCACCCACCACCACCACCCACTAATACAATATATATATCACACCCACCCACCACCACCACCCACTAATACAATATATATATCACACCCACCCACCACCACCACCCACTAATACAATATATATATCACACCCACCCACCACCACCACCCACTAATACAATATATATATCACACCCACCCACCACCACCACCCACTAATACAATATATATATCACACCCACCCACCACCACCACCCACTAATACAATATATATATCACACCCACCCACCACCACCACCCACTAATACAATATATATATCACACCCACCCACCACCACCACCCACTAATACAATATATATATCACACCCACCCACCACCACCACCCACTAATACAATATATATATCACACCCACCCACCACCACCACCCACTAATACAATATATATATCACACCCACCCACCACCACCACCCACTAATACAATATATATATCACACCCACCCACCACCACCACCCACTAATACAATATATATATCACACCCACCCACCACCACCACCCACTAATACAATATATATATCACACCCACCCACCACCACCACCCACTAATACAATATATATATCACACCCACCCACCACCACCACCCACTAATACAATATATATATCACACCCACCCACCACCACCACCCACTAATACAATATATATATCACACCCACCCACCACCACCACCCACTAATACAATATATATATCACACCCACCCACCACCACCACCCACTAATACAATATATATATCACACCCACCCACCACCACCACCCACTAATACAATATATATATCACACCCACCCACCACCACCACCCACTAATACAATATATATATCACACCCACCCACCACCACCACCCACTAATACAATATATATATCACACCCACCCACCACCACCACCCACTAATACAATATATATATCACACCCACCCACCACCACCACCCACTAATACAATATATATATCACACCCACCCACCACCACCACCCACTAATACAATATATATATCACACCCACCCACCACCACCACCCACTAATACAATATATATATCACACCCACCCACCACCACCACCCACTAATACAATATATATATCACACCCACCCACCACCACCACCCACTAATACAATATATATATCACACCCACCCACCACCACCACCCACTAATACAATATATATATCACACCCACCCACCACCACCACCCACTAATACAATATATATATCACACCCACCCACCACCACCACCCACTAATACAATATATATATCACACCCACCCACCACCACCACCCACTAATACAATATATATATCACACCCACCCACCACCACCACCCACTAATACAATATATATATCACACCCACCCACCACCACCACCCACTAATACAATATATATATCACACCCACCCACCACCACCACCCACTAATACAATATATATATCACACCCACCCACCACCACCACCCACTAATACAATATATATATCACACCCACCCACCACCACCACCCACTAATACAATATATATATCACACCCACCCACCACCACCACCCACTAATACAATATATATATCACACCCACCCACCACCACCACCCACTAATACAATATATATATCACACCCACCCACCACCACCACCCACTAATACAATATATATATCACACCCACCCACCACCACCACCCACTAATACAATATATATATCACACCCACCCACCACCACCACCCACTAATACAATATATATATCACACCCACCCACCACCACCACCCACTAATACAATATATATATCACACCCACCCACCACCACCACCCACTAATACAATATATATATCACACCCACCCACCACCACCACCCACTAATACAATATATATATCACACCCACCCACCACCACCACCCACTAATACAATATATATATCACACCCACCCACCACCACCACCCACTAATACAATATATATATCACACCCACCCACCACCACCACCCACTAATACAATATATATATCACACCCACCCACCACCACCACCCACTAATACAATATATATATCACACCCACCCACCACCACCACCCACTAATACAATATATATATCACACCCACCCACCACCACCACCCACTAATACAATATATATATCACACCCACCCACCACCACCACCCACTAATACAATATATATATCACACCCACCCACCACCACCACCCACTAATACAATATATATATCACACCCACCCACCACCACCACCCACTAATACAATATATATATCACACCCACCCACCACCACCACCCACTAATACAATATATATATCACACCCACCCACCACCACCACCCACTAATACAATATATATATCACACCCACCCACCACCACCACCCACTAATACAATATATATATCACACCCACCCACCACCACCACCCACTAATACAATATATATATCACACCCACCCACCACCACCACCCACTAATACAATATATATATCACACCCACCCACCACCACCACCCACTAATACAATATATATATCACACCCACCCACCACCACCACCCACTAATACAATATATATATCACACCCACCCACCACCACCACCCACTAATACAATATATATATCACACCCACCCACCACCACCACCCACTAATACAATATATATATCACACCCACCCACCACCACCACCCACTAATACAATATATATATCACACCCACCCACCACCACCACCCACTAATACAATATATATATCACACCCACCCACCACCACCACCCACTAATACAATATATATATCACACCCACCCACCACCACCACCCACTAATACAATATATATATCACACCCACCCACCACCACCACCCACTAATACAATATATATATCACACCCACCCACCACCACCACCCACTAATACAATATATATATCACACCCACCCACCACCACCACCCACTAATACAATATATATATCACACCCACCCACCACCACCACCCACTAATACAATATATATATCACACCCACCCACCACCACCACCCACTAATACAATATATATATCACACCCACCCACCACCACCACCCACTAATACAATATATATATCACACCCACCCACCACCACCACCCACTAATACAATATATATATCACACCCACCCACCACCACCACCCACTAATACAATATATATATCACACCCACCCACCACCACCACCCACTAATACAATATATATATCACACCCACCCACCACCACCACCCACTAATACAATATATATATCACACCCACCCACCACCACCACCCACTAATACAATATATATATCACACCCACCCACCACCACCACCCACTAATACAATATATATATCACACCCACCCACCACCACCACCCACTAATACAATATATATATCACACCCACCCACCACCACCACCCACTAATACAATATATATATCACACCCACCCACCACCACCACCCACTAATACAATATATATATCACACCCACCCACCACCACCACCCACTAATACAATATATATATCACACCCACCCACCACCACCACCCACTAATACAATATATATATCACACCCACCCACCACCACCACCCACTAATACAATATATATATCACACCCACCCACCACCACCACCCACTAATACAATATATATATCACACCCACCCACCACCACCACCCACTAATACAATATATATATCACACCCACCCACCACCACCACCCACTAATACAATATATATATCACACCCACCCACCACCACCACCCACTAATACAATATATATATCACACCCACCCACCACCACCACCCACTAATACAATATATATATCACACCCACCCACCACCACCACCCACTAATACAATATATATATCACACCCACCCACCACCACCACCCACTAATACAATATATATATCACACCCACCCACCACCACCACCCACTAATACAATATATATATCACACCCACCCACCACCACCACCCACTAATACAATATATATATCACACCCACCCACCACCACCACCCACTAATACAATATATATATCACACCCACCCACCACCACCACCCACTAATACAATATATATATCACACCCACCCACCACCACCACCCACTAATACAATATATATATCACACCCACCCACCACCACCACCCACTAATACAATATATATATCACACCCACCCACCACCACCACCCACTAATACAATATATATATCACACCCACCCACCACCACCACCCACTAATACAATATATATATCACACCCACCCACCACCACCACCCACTAATACAATATATATATCACACCCACCCACCACCACCACCCACTAATACAATATATATATCACACCCACCCACCACCACCACCCACTAATACAATATATATATCACACCCACCCACCACCACCACCCACTAATACAATATATATATCACACCCACCCACCACCACCACCCACTAATACAATATATATATCACACCCACCCACCACCACCACCCACTAATACAATATATATATCACACCCACCCACCACCACCACCCACTAATACAATATATATATCACACCCACCCACCACCACCACCCACTAATACAATATATATATCACACCCACCCACCACCACCACCCACTAATACAATATATATATCACACCCACCCACCACCACCACCCACTAATACAATATATATATCACACCCACCCACCACCACCACCCACTAATACAATATATATATCACACCCACCCACCACCACCACCCACTAATACAATATATATATCACACCCACCCACCACCACCACCCACTAATACAATATATATATCACACCCACCCACCACCACCACCCACTAATACAATATATATATCACACCCACCCACCACCACCACCCACTAATACAATATATATATCACACCCACCCACCACCACCACCCACTAATACAATATATATATCACACCCACCCACCACCACCACCCACTAATACAATATATATATCACACCCACCCACCACCACCACCCACTAATACAATATATATATCACACCCACCCACCACCACCACCCACTAATACAATATATATATCACACCCACCCACCACCACCACCCACTAATACAATATATATATCACACCCACCCACCACCACCACCCACTAATACAATATATATATCACACCCACCCACCACCACCACCCACTAATACAATATATATATCACACCCACCCACCACCACCACCCACTAATACAATATATATATCACACCCACCCACCACCACCACCCACTAATACAATATATATATCACACCCACCCACCACCACCACCCACTAATACAATATATATATCACACCCACCCACCACCACCACCCACTAATACAATATATATATCACACCCACCCACCACCACCACCCACTAATACAATATATATATCACACCCACCCACCACCACCACCCACTAATACAATATATATATCACACCCACCCACCACCACCACCCACTAATACAATATATATATCACACCCACCCACCACCACCACCCACTAATACAATATATATATCACACCCACCCACCACCACCACCCACTAATACAATATATATATCACACCCACCCACCACCACCACCCACTAATACAATATATATATCACACCCACCCACCACCACCACCCACTAATACAATATATATATCACACCCACCCACCACCACCACCCACTAATACAATATATATATCACACCCACCCACCACCACCACCCACTAATACAATATATATATCACACCCACCCACCACCACCACCCACTAATACAATATATATATCACACCCACCCACCACCACCACCCACTAATACAATATATATATCACACCCACCCACCACCACCACCCACTAATACAATATATATATCACACCCACCCACCACCACCACCCACTAATACAATATATATATCACACCCACCCACCACCACCACCCACTAATACAATATATATATCACACCCACCCACCACCACCACCCACTAATACAATATATATATCACACCCACCCACCACCACCACCCACTAATACAATATATATATCACACCCACCCACCACCACCACCCACTAATACAATATATATATCACACCCACCCACCACCACCACCCACTAATACAATATATATATCACACCCACCCACCACCACCACCCACTAATACAATATATATATCACACCCACCCACCACCACCACCCACTAATACAATATATATATCACACCCACCCACCACCACCACCCACTAATACAATATATATATCACACCCACCCACCACCACCACCCACTAATACAATATATATATCACACCCACCCACCACCACCACCCACTAATACAATATATATATCACACCCACCCACCACCACCACCCACTAATACAATATATATATCACACCCACCCACCACCACCACCCACTAATACAATATATATATCACACCCACCCACCACCACCACCCACTAATACAATATATATATCACACCCACCCACCACCACCACCCACTAATACAATATATATATCACACCCACCCACCACCACCACCCACTAATACAATATATATATCACACCCACCCACCACCACCACCCACTAATACAATATATATATCACACCCACCCACCACCACCACCCACTAATACAATATATATATCACACCCACCCACCACCACCACCCACTAATACAATATATATATCACACCCACCCACCACCACCACCCACTAATACAATATATATATCACACCCACCCACCACCACCACCCACTAATACAATATATATATCACACCCACCCACCACCACCACCCACTAATACAATATATATATCACACCCACCCACCACCACCACCCACTAATACAATATATATATCACACCCACCCACCACCACCACCCACTAATACAATATATATATCACACCCACCCACCACCACCACCCACTAATACAATATATATATCACACCCACCCACCACCACCACCCACTAATACAATATATATATCACACCCACCCACCACCACCACCCACTAATACAATATATATATCACACCCACCCACCACCACCACCCACTAATACAATATATATATCACACCCACCCACCACCACCACCCACTAATACAATATATATATCACACCCACCCACCACCACCACCCACTAATACAATATATATATCACACCCACCCACCACCACCACCCACTAATACAATATATATATCACACCCACCCACCACCACCACCCACTAATACAATATATATATCACACCCACCCACCACCACCACCCACTAATACAATATATATATCACACCCACCCACCACCACCACCCACTAATACAATATATATATCACACCCACCCACCACCACCACCCACTAATACAATATATATATCACACCCACCCACCACCACCACCCACTAATACAATATATATATCACACCCACCCACCACCACCACCCACTAATACAATATATATATCACACCCACCCACCACCACCACCCACTAATACAATATATATATCACACCCACCCACCACCACCACCCACTAATACAATATATATATCACACCCACCCACCACCACCACCCACTAATACAATATATATATCACACCCACCCACCACCACCACCCACTAATACAATATATATATCACACCCACCCACCACCACCACCCACTAATACAATATATATATCACACCCACCCACCACCACCACCCACTAATACAATATATATATCACACCCACCCACCACCACCACCCACTAATACAATATATATATCACACCCACCCACCACCACCACCCACTAATACAATATATATATCACACCCACCCACCACCACCACCCACTAATACAATATATATATCACACCCACCCACCACCACCACCCACTAATACAATATATATATCACACCCACCCACCACCACCACCCACTAATACAATATATATATCACACCCACCCACCACCACCACCCACTAATACAATATATATATCACACCCACCCACCACCACCACCCACTAATACAATATATATATCACACCCACCCACCACCACCACCCACTAATACAATATATATATCACACCCACCCACCACCACCACCCACTAATACAATATATATATCACACCCACCCACCACCACCACCCACTAATACAATATATATATCACACCCACCCACCACCACCACCCACTAATACAATATATATATCACACCCACCCACCACCACCACCCACTAATACAATATATATATCACACCCACCCACCACCACCACCCACTAATACAATATATATATCACACCCACCCACCACCACCACCCACTAATACAATATATATATCACACCCACCCACCACCACCACCCACTAATACAATATATATATCACACCCACCCACCACCACCACCCACTAATACAATATATATATCACACCCACCCACCACCACCACCCACTAATACAATATATATATCACACCCACCCACCACCACCACCCACTAATACAATATATATATCACACCCACCCACCACCACCACCCACTAATACAATATATATATCACACCCACCCACCACCACCACCCACTAATACAATATATATATCACACCCACCCACCACCACCACCCACTAATACAATATATATATCACACCCACCCACCACCACCACCCACTAATACAATATATATATCACACCCACCCACCACCACCACCCACTAATACAATATATATATCACACCCACCCACCACCACCACCCACTAATACAATATATATATCACACCCACCCACCACCACCACCCACTAATACAATATATATATCACACCCACCCACCACCACCACCCACTAATACAATATATATATCACACCCACCCACCACCACCACCCACTAATACAATATATATATCACACCCACCCACCACCACCACCCACTAATACAATATATATATCACACCCACCCACCACCACCACCCACTAATACAATATATATATCACACCCACCCACCACCACCACCCACTAATACAATATATATATCACACCCACCCACCACCACCACCCACTAATACAATATATATATCACACCCACCCACCACCACCACCCACTAATACAATATATATATCACACCCACCCACCACCACCACCCACTAATACAATATATATATCACACCCACCCACCACCACCACCCACTAATACAATATATATATCACACCCACCCACCACCACCACCCACTAATACAATATATATATCACACCCACCCACCACCACCACCCACTAATACAATATATATATCACACCCACCCACCACCACCACCCACTAATACAATATATATATCACACCCACCCACCACCACCACCCACTAATACAATATATATATCACACCCACCCACCACCACCACCCACTAATACAATATATATATCACACCCACCCACCACCACCACCCACTAATACAATATATATATCACACCCACCCACCACCACCACCCACTAATACAATATATATATCACACCCACCCACCACCACCACCCACTAATACAATATATATATCACACCCACCCACCACCACCACCCACTAATACAATATATATATCACACCCACCCACCACCACCACCCACTAATACAATATATATATCACACCCACCCACCACCACCACCCACTAATACAATATATATATCACACCCACCCACCACCACCACCCACTAATACAATATATATATCACACCCACCCACCACCACCACCCACTAATACAATATATATATCACACCCACCCACCACCACCACCCACTAATACAATATATATATCACACCCACCCACCACCACCACCCACTAATACAATATATATATCACACCCACCCACCACCACCACCCACTAATACAATATATATATCACACCCACCCACCACCACCACCCACTAATACAATATATATATCACACCCACCCACCACCACCACCCACTAATACAATATATATATCACACCCACCCACCACCACCACCCACTAATACAATATATATATCACACCCACCCACCACCACCACCCACTAATACAATATATATATCACACCCACCCACCACCACCACCCACTAATACAATATATATATCACACCCACCCACCACCACCACCCACTAATACAATATATATATCACACCCACCCACCACCACCACCCACTAATACAATATATATATCACACCCACCCACCACCACCACCCACTAATACAATATATATATCACACCCACCCACCACCACCACCCACTAATACAATATATATATCACACCCACCCACCACCACCACCCACTAATACAATATATATATCACACCCACCCACCACCACCACCCACTAATACAATATATATATCACACCCACCCACCACCACCACCCACTAATACAATATATATATCACACCCACCCACCACCACCACCCACTAATACAATATATATATCACACCCACCCACCACCACCACCCACTAATACAATATATATATCACACCCACCCACCACCACCACCCACTAATACAATATATATATCACACCCACCCACCACCACCACCCACTAATACAATATATATATCACACCCACCCACCACCACCACCCACTAATACAATATATATATCACACCCACCCACCACCACCACCCACTAATACAATATATATATCACACCCACCCACCACCACCACCCACTAATACAATATATATATCACACCCACCCACCACCACCACCCACTAATACAATATATATATCACACCCACCCACCACCACCACCCACTAATACAATATATATATCACACCCACCCACCACCACCACCCACTAATACAATATATATATCACACCCACCCACCACCACCACCCACTAATACAATATATATATCACACCCACCCACCACCACCACCCACTAATACAATATATATATCACACCCACCCACCACCACCACCCACTAATACAATATATATATCACACCCACCCACCACCACCACCCACTAATACAATATATATATCACACCCACCCACCACCACCACCCACTAATACAATATATATATCACACCCACCCACCACCACCACCCACTAATACAATATATATATCACACCCACCCACCACCACCACCCACTAATACAATATATATATCACACCCACCCACCACCACCACCCACTAATACAATATATATATCACACCCACCCACCACCACCACCCACTAATACAATATATATATCACACCCACCCACCACCACCACCCACTAATACAATATATATATCACACCCACCCACCACCACCACCCACTAATACAATATATATATCACACCCACCCACCACCACCACCCACTAATACAATATATATATCACACCCACCCACCACCACCACCCACTAATACAATATATATATCACACCCACCCACCACCACCACCCACTAATACAATATATATATCACACCCACCCACCACCACCACCCACTAATACAATATATATATCACACCCACCCACCACCACCACCCACTAATACAATATATATATCACACCCACCCACCACCACCACCCACTAATACAATATATATATCACACCCACCCACCACCACCACCCACTAATACAATATATATATCACACCCACCCACCACCACCACCCACTAATACAATATATATATCACACCCACCCACCACCACCACCCACTAATACAATATATATATCACACCCACCCACCACCACCACCCACTAATACAATATATATATCACACCCACCCACCACCACCACCCACTAATACAATATATATATCACACCCACCCACCACCACCACCCACTAATACAATATATATATCACACCCACCCACCACCACCACCCACTAATACAATATATATATCACACCCACCCACCACCACCACCCACTAATACAATATATATATCACACCCACCCACCACCACCACCCACTAATACAATATATATATCACACCCACCCACCACCACCACCCACTNGTTCCTTCATCCCTTCATTCCTTCATCCATCACCAACATTGTTCCTTCATCCATTTGCTCCATTATCCATCACCAACATTGTTCCTTCATCCCTTCATTCCTTTATCCATCAGCCGCATTGTTCCTTCAGCCGTTCATTCCTTTATCCATACACCAACATTGATCCCTCATCCGTTCATTCCTTTATCCATACATTCCTTTCCTTTATCCACACATAGACAGTATTCCTCCAGTTACGTATGTCGTACGCGAATGCGTGGGCAAACAACAGGTATATCTCTACCCTAAACTGTTGCCGTGCTCTAGCAGGGAAAACCCGATGTACAGAGCTCCCAGTAATACACAAGATCATCTTAAATATTGTTGTGCACAGCTGCGCTATTGAAGCTCTTTCCACTTGGAAAACGAGGAATCCACAGAGATACACTTTTGGTGATTTATCACATTGTTGTGAGGAGATCCAGCTGCTGAGAACGCTAACGGCTGGATGAATGTTTGGCCTTTTTAAAATGGCTCTAAACCGGGATGCGGTGCACAACTGCCCGAGAGGGAAGCCAGTGTTTAGATGATGGCAAAGCCACATATTATGTCCCTGTTTCATTTGAAGGGGTTGAAATGGAATGTCGAAGGGTGGCACTTTATCCCATATCCGTCCGCTGCGTTGTTTTCTAAATGAATAAGGGGAAACGAGAACGTTTATTTGGAATGCGGCCTTATTCTGCGCGTTTTCACAGCAAGGAAAAAGATTCGGGCAACTGTAGCAGCAAATGAAAACTTTCTCATGCTCTGGGAAAACTGGAAAAGGTCATGTTCTGGAAAAGGCACGGATTGCTTAAAAGGAATACCCTAGAGCGGTGTTTCTCAACTCTGGTCCTGGAGGCACCCTGCCCTGCACATTTTAGTGGACGCCCTGTCTTAACACACCCTGTGCAGCTCTGAAAGGGCTTGTTAATGAGCTGATGAGTTGGGTCAGGTGTGTTGGGAGCAGGGCAGGGACTAAAACGTGCAGGGCAGGGTTCCTTCAGGACCAGGGTTGAGAAACGCCGCTCTAGGGTATTCCTTTTGAGACAAAGTGGGAGCTGGTGCAGATAGTCCTGCCATGTAATGGTGTTGAATGAACACAGTGTATACGGTGGTTGAGATGTAAAGAGAGTCATTCAGGGTGGTTTGATCTGAAGTGGTTCATTATATAGAGATTCAGGTTACAGTGGTGGTGGTGGTGATGCGAACCATCCATGTCTACAACACACATATTCATTTTGTTTGCCATCCAAACCGCCAGTGAACCTACATGTCTCCTGAGTTTGCGTGTGGAACGTTGTTGATGTTAATGATGATGTTGATGGTAAAGCTAAAACTCTTCTATGGGAACTTTTTTTTTTTTGCCTCACAACACCCTGTGTCGCTCCACCATAAATAGATGTCAAAAATGCATTTTGGGCCAAAATCTTCTCAGAGCTATCGTAAAATAAAGTCTCAGATGTCAGGCAGTGTGTTCATAACCGTTTCATGTAATAACTTTCTGTGAGGGAGGTTTTTAAATGTGAACGTCTGGTTCCTGTCACAACCTCTTTGACCACATTTGACACAGCAAGTTTCTCTAGAGCAGAGCGTTTCACATTAGAGCACTCTGAACGACTCTCTCCTTAAATGGCGCATGTCAGCAAATATCCTGTTTATGGCACTCGGTTCCACAGTAACTGAAGTTACTCTGGATGATTCAGAACAAATATTCCTAGGAGCCTGTTCTGAAGTCACACCACATGTAGGCGTGTGTTTCCGGGTGGCTGTAATGTAAGTTTGGTCTGGTTGTGGCTGCAGGTATTGCGTTGTACAGAAGCATAAACCCTGAAAAAAACCTGGCTGGTTCAACACCACCTACTTCATACTCCACCTACATTAAAATGAGAATTGAACCGTTCACCATTTGTGCTGCACACAGAGGAATCTGTGTACTGTATTTAACCCATCCATGAGGTGAAACACACACCCACACACTAGTGGGCAGTGAGTACACTTGGCCAGAGTGGTGGGTAGCCTTATCCACATCGCCCGGGGAGCAGATGGGGGTTAGGTGCCTCATTATTGTCGGTTCAGGGAATCAACCAGCCCACAACTGCCGCATTAGCTCACAACTTCAGCTTCATCTAGCTAGCATGCTTATTCAAGCTAGGCAACTGTTTTGCCTCTTTTCCGTAAAGTGGTCCATATCCTGCATATTTCATTCCATTTAAAGGTTCGCTTGAGGTCTGTTTATATTTGTGTGGTCTCATGTACCAGAAATCATAATTATGTGTAATAATCATAACGATGCATAAAAGTATCTATTTTTTACTTGACCAGTTTACATTCTGTTTTGATTCCTTATAAATAAACAGGCTGCTTTTGTTACTGTGCCTAGTATTAGCTAATTATCTCTGGCGGATATGAGGACATGAATATAGGATGTGGATAATTGGACACGATTTCACAGCATAACAAAATCAGTGACCTCAAAACTGGATGGTTTTACAGCTTAGTTTATATGGACTTTAACCATGTTGATATTCTATATTCAACATTTTTATGAAATTAAAAACAAAGTTTTTTTTCCCTCCCATGATATGGAGCCTATAAAAGCTGTATTTGCTAATAATACAATAATAATAATAATAATAATAATAATAATACACCCCTCCTACGATACTGGGTCCACGATTCAGTATACCTACGATGTTCTGAACGAAATTTGAATTAAGGAAAAATTATGACTATAATCGTGTTGTGGTACCAATTTCTAATGACTGTAGAGCCTCAGAGGAGAGCTGGAGCTGATTGGTGCTGATCGTTTACAGATGTTGGTGTTTAACCAGCGCAGCTGCATTAGATGCCGTAATTATGTAGTAGAATGGACAATGAACAATAATAGAATGTTCAGTTTCTATGATGCACATCAAAGCAGTTTGGCATTGTGATATCACAATTTGATGGTGCATTATTATACACCAAAGCATTTATGCAATGTAATACTTCATTCTGTCCGTCAGACTAAGGAGATATTTGCTGTGAAAGGGTCGTTATTTGTAGCGGTATCCAACCTGATTCTGCTACGAGCTGTGGGAGAACAGGAATGACTGCGCATGACCATTGCAGAACTGAAACGTAAGGTTGGAATGGTTTTCCTTGACCGCTTTAAGGATGGTGGTCGTAATTTAATCACTGTTTTGTGCAGTTTTATTATTTGCCCTCAGAGTAAAATTTCTTTAGTCTTCAGACTGTAGTTCAAGTTGAGTTTTGACGGTCTATGTTGGGACTCGAGTGCCCATTTCTGCTATAACCACACGTTTGGAGAGTTTGAGTTTTGAAAAGATTCAGTAAGCATTTTTGGACCCCCATGTTTGAACCCAGAATTTACCTTTGATCGGCCTCCATTACCCAACAGACAGTCTCTGCTATAATTGGGGAATTATATTAATCGATATCAAAGGGAAACACACGGGTGATGCAGAATCGCTGCACTGCACATGCATGTTGGAAGAACGCCGCAACCACGTAGTGTCAATTAACTATGAACTACGGGAGTGAACTGAACTGGGGGAGATTTTGGAAAGAAAAAACATCATTGATTAAAAATGAAAGCACTAATGTGCCTCTAAAAGGGAAAACAATGAAGGCTATTTTTAGTGGGAGGTTGAACCTGCAGGCCGTATTTTATTTTTCCCATTTTACTGCGTAATGACTTTAGCAGGCTGTAATGGCATGTACCGTCATTATAGCTAATTTATATGGACAGCCAGTTTTTCAAAGCATGTAAAGGCCATTATAATGATTTATATGTTTCTGTTTTTTCAAGGTCTACTGAGGACAGTCACACCCCAGAAAATGTGAAAGGCTCATTAGGAAGCCCTCCACCACATTAGTCGTGCAGCAATAGCAATGGAGAGGAGCAAACGCAACTCCATTGCTGGGTTCCCGATGCGGCCTGATCGCCTGGAGGACCTGGACTGTGGAGGTGTTGGAGGCGAGACGGGCCCTGCCCAGTTGGACAGGGTCTGCCCCTCCTCCTACCGTGCCCTCATCAGTGCCTTCTCCTGCCTGACGCGCCTTGATGACTTCATATGTGAACGGATTGGCTCCGGCTTCTTCTCAGAGGTCTACAAGGTAAAAGAGAATTGTTTTAATGGTGCCATCAGCTTAATTGCCGGAACTTGGCCCATCCTGAAACCTGATCAATGATGTAGAAAGCCATAATTTGCCAGTTAGGGATGGTTGTAGCCCTTCGTGTGGACCCTAGGGTTCCTAGAGTAAATAGGACCCCAATGGGAATTAAAGACTTGTGATGCGCCGTGTCGTGGGTCAAGCACTGCTGTTAAGTAACAATAGGGAGGGCTGGTAAAAGTCAAGTTCAGGTTCATTTTAACTTTTCTACTCTTACAAACAAGAATGAAATAAAGCGTTTAGCGTAGCTTGTCACGCTTGGAATCAGTTTACTGCCTCATGCTGAAACATACAAGGCTAGGCTGGTGACTTTAGCTGAGCTAACAGACCATTAGCATTTGTCTGTTTGTCTAAAAGACTGCCTATCTTCTCTGTATACATTTCAAGCCACATGTCATTTATTGTGGCTTTCTGTGCTCTCTGTATGGTTTTATTTTAACCCAGTAATGGCAAAATGTTGCGCCACATGCTGTTACATGCTATGGACTTCGCTCCATTACGTACCTCCCTTAAAGAAATGTCTTTGAATTTTTGGTCACTGCACGACTCTGCGCATACATGTGGTCTTTCAAAGCTCAGCTCCACCCTAGGTCAGTAACGGCTATTGGCCGAATGTGCTGAAAGACAACCTGCATACGGTATTGGCCCCAAAAACACTGATCAGTTCATCTCTCCTATTTAACACATGGTTAAAAGCTACACATCAAGTCTTGAGTGTTGTTAGAAAACCTTGGGCGCCAGTACTGATAACGTTTATTTAGTATACGCTAGTTTATAAATAGCAACGGACCAAGGACGGATCCCTGGGGGACGCCAGCTATAATTAAAGTAATTCCGCCGTGATTAGGAAACAGTAGGAATTACAACATTCCTTCTATGTGGAATGGAGACCTTATATAGTTATGGCAGTGCCAAGTTGGCATCATACCAGTTCAATGAATGAGCCTGAATGCAGAATTGCAGTTCCATACTGCCTCTGGGTCAATAAGTGAGGATGAAGTTCAGGCTGGTAGTTTTAATGCTTGGTTGCTAAACCTCCTGAGAAGACTCGTCCCTCTATTGTTGCCCTCCCTCGTGTCAGTAGAAGGTCACTTGCTGTTGGTACATGGATGACAATTGGAAACTATGTAAGCTGTGAACAGATGGTTGTTTTTTTGCCAGGAGACGCGCTTTGGGACACTGATGTGCAAGATAGTTGCCATTCCATACAAAATAAGCGTTACCAGTGAAGCTGAGCGATCTTGAACGTCTATTTTCACGCTGGTTAAACATGATTCATAACCAGTGTAGGAAACTAGAAACCACGCTAGATGTTTGTGTAGAAGATCACAGACTGCAGATATAATTTACAGCTTTAAATAAAGACAAGCATGTTCCAGATGCTCTATTTCTTTTTATATGTTATCAAACATGTCTACAGCCAATAAACCTGCGCAGATATCCGACTACTGCACTTTATTATTAGTATCAGAACCAGTTTTGGCACTGTTGTCGTGCTGACCCTAACTGTAGTGGGGCATTGAGCCCTCTGATTCTGGTTTCCGTGACTTGCTCTGTATTAACGCAGTGCCCTGAAAAGACCCAGCTGGGATTGGAGGTCAGATAAGGCCTGGGGACCTGAGCTTCTCGCCTGGCCGGATCTGGACCATTACAGAGATCGATTCTTCTGTCAGTGGGGCTGATCTAAAAATAATCATATTTTCCTGTTTAGGAAATCAGGAATATTGATTACGCTCGTGTGATAATACAAGCCAGAGCCAAGACCTGCTTTACATCTGAACAAATGAGATGTTTTCGATCACTATAGAGCAGGCAAAGTATTCTGCAGGCTTGTGCAAAGGTTTTGGCACCCCTGGTCAAATGACACTTAACAGATTTTCCCAGTACGTTATGTTAAATAAATATGCAGTAAACAATACACAGTGAAATGCCTTTATGGAGGATGTGTCGGTTTATTAGCACTTGGAAGGTCAAAGGAACATTTAACAAGTGCTTAACACTTGTGCAATAAACCCTCACAGGTCATTGGTATTGTATGCAATATAAAATAATGCTGTAAGTATAAAAATAAATATCTCTGAATCCCAAATCACTCAATCCCAAGTGCACTACGTAGGATAAGTGTCTCCTGCTACCAGCAGTGCATCATATGTCTAATACACAACCATTTGGGATTCAGCATGTGTACACGATTCCATACTGGACTGATGTTTTGGTGTAGAACCTACACAGTGCACTACGCGGGAAGGAAGGAGGAGGACGTTTGGGATTCAGTCGCTGACAAACCGACTGTGCTACAACTGTGCTATAACTTTACTACCCTGCACCGAAACTGAAGACCAGCTGAACTACAAAGATCATGAACATCACTGTTGTACAGTTTGTATATTTGGACGCTGGAACAGCATATATCGACTCTTTAGCCTGTGTTTGTGCGCGCAGCTGTGTAGGAGCCGTAGTTGGGACTGTTTGTATGTGGTTTTGGTGCGATTTTGGGTGCAATCGTGAAATTTAGTCGGCTCTGAACAAGTCTGGCTTAAAATCGGGCTAGAATCGCACCGTGTATGCCTGGCTTAACAGCCATCGGAGACTAACAACAGCAATAACTCTTGTCAACATGGAGATATGGATACATAGTCACCAAAGGCCGTCAGTGTTGGATTTATCGTGTCTCCTAAAAGACAGTGTAGAGTTCAAGGCTGGATTACCAGCTTTTGAAAGTGATACAATCATGTGGAACAGAGCAACATTTCAGTGGTGTTAAGTATAATGTAGAAAAATTAATGGCCAGCTGAACTTGCAATACAGATTCCAGACTAACGCTAATGCCATTCAGAGCAAGATAAAAAAATACCATGTTTGATAATGTTAAATGTGCTTTGGGGGCGCGATCATAAATATAATATGTGGTCATAAAATCACAGACCAGTAATTCATACTAGCAATAAATGAAGTTCTTTAAGGGCCCAAATCCTACGTTTTTCTTGTATTAATTGTTTTGCCCATGAGGCCTGTGTATGATATTTGTGTCGGATAATGTACCAAAAGCAGTCCCAGTCTGGTAATACTTGGAGCTAAATGTTCACGTATTTGGATATTGCTTTGTTGGGTAGGTATTCAGTTTTAAATGTGGGCATTTAAATATTGGTGGGTTTTGCAGAATGTAGCCAGATTTAATAAAGCTGAACAGCACACGACTGTAAACTTCAGGCTTTTCGTGTCCATGGCGCTGCTTTACTGCTGAAAACGACACCAAAGATGGCAAGAAGAATCACATCCTTTCCGGCGCTAACAGATAAAAGCACAGCCTTCTGGTGTGCTCCAGGAAAGCCGCCACTCCGCCCGTGTTCAGGGTGTTCAGCATAAAAGACCTTGTGCAAGTGAGCCTAAAGCAGCCCAACATGAACATTCCTTCTGTTTACTACTCACTACTTGAACTACAATGCCAGTGTCAACGTGTCCCCTCCGAGAGTAGCTGCAAACAGCGCCGCCCCATACTGGACCAGTGAAGCCTTTCGTACTTCGAGTCAGACCACCAGCAGGTGATGCCGCAGATGGTGCTTTTAACACGGGCACCTGATGCAGTTCACGCTTCACTCGCAAACGCTGGTGACAAACAAATGAACTGAGGTCTTAACGGACGTGTGGTGCAGACAGGATTTGTTCGGAATGGAGACGGAATGTAAAAGCGCTTCAGATATGATTGTTTTTAAGGTTGGCTTTGAGAACATGTATCCAAGTATCAACGTGTATCCGAAGCCTGTAAAACTGTGCTTTTTGATTCGGACTGGTCTGTTTTGGTGCATGTGGCACAGATAGGGTTAACCCAATAAACCAAATGCTCCGTGTGGATGGGGGATGGTCTGCCTGCTGCTAGTCTGTCTGGAACGGCATCTCACATCGCATTCTGATGAATTTTCACTATCAGTTTTGTTTTTACTGTTTTGATAAACCAAACCTTACATTATGTTCAGATGGTGTCATATTTACGGCTATAATCCGACAGCTGCAGTGCGCACGGAGAACTGGTTTTGCTCATGGTAACCTTGGCTTCCTTTTGTCACTTGTCTGTGCCAACAATGGAATACATAATCCTCAAGCCTTGTAGAACACAAGCATGTCCAGTGCACTGATTGTTTGAGAATTCATCTCCTAGGCTAGTGACGAGAACCTGAACCACCAGAACCGTCTTTAAAAAAAAAAAAAATCACGCAGAGGACCATGAAGACTGGACTTCTCTGTTTTTGAGCATGGCGTGTCTAAATAAGAGGGAAGAGAGAGATCACTGAGAGAAGAGATATATTGGCATATACATCATCATTGCTGTTCAGGACTGTATATATGTGTTTGAAACATGGAAGCAGTGTCTGAGCATGTGTCAGCCAGGCTGCTCGCCCTCTAGGTGGGCCGTAAGGTCGGTGTGGGGGGTTACAGATGGCCATCTGCAGCCAGACTCCTCACAGGCAAGCCTTGGTGTCCAGCCGACCGCTAAATCACCTGAATTTCCTGCACTGCTAAACCGGAATCAGCCTCTTTGCAATTGCGAGATGGCTGATATTCAGTAGTTTGACTGAAAATGAAGTTTCCTCAATTCCACCATTCCCACAGAAGTACGGTGGCTGAGAAGTGCAAAACAAATGAACATTTCAGAAAACAAAATGACAAAATAAAAACATATTTACAAGCAAAAAACATATTTACATTCAAGAAAACAAAATTGCAAAAGTAAAACACTTTTACAAACCCCGAATTCTGAGGGAAAGAGTAGGTGTAACACACAGGAAGTGCTTGTTGCGGACCCTTTTCAGTCAAACTGTTTCGTGGTGGTAGAGTGAGTGGAGTTTGGGATGCTGACAACGCAACGCTTCTGTTTTTCCTGTGGAAGGTCTTTAGAGTTTTTAAAAGAGCAGACGGAAGAAAAGGTCATGGAAAAACAGAAGCATGTCAGCTGGCTAAAATGCGTGTCACAAAATGGACAAAACACGCTTTAGCGTTGTCACCATCCCAAACTCAAACAGTTTGATTGACAAGGGTCCACAACAAGCACTTCCTGTGTGTTAGACCCGCCCTTTCCCTCAGAATTCGCAGTTTGTAAAACGGTACAGGTTTCGGTACTGGTAAAAGTCTTTCTGGTCTTGTATCTAAATCATCACACACATGCCTGAAACTGTTCTGATCATAAACAGGCTTTGACCCGGTTCCCAGGTAACCTGATATGATTGTAACCACGTGCATTTGCACATGGTGGTCAGATAGTAAGTCGGATTGAAACCCGATTGCTATATAGTGTGTAATATGCAAATTAGCTCATATACAACAACCAGTTGCCTGTGTTGGAGAAGACTAATTAGACTGTTTAGAATAATTAGCTTTTTGTTCATTAGATCATGTACGTTAGCAACATGAGGAATGAGGATCATGTGCATCAGCAACCTGGGGAATGAAAACAGGACTAAGTAAAGAGTATCTGGTGCTTTATTGTAAATAGCCCAGGTATCTGTACGCTACTGAACGAAACACCTCTGTTTAGTGGTGGCAGTCCAAAGTTCTCCCCATAAGCAGAACAGCAGAGGGATGCAGGTAATTGGTTATGGCTGAGACAGATGCGTTTATACTGGCTGAAATGAGTGTAATGACCTCCTGAAGTGGTTTGAGTGATCAGATTTAAATCTGTTTTACGTGCGTCTCGTGTGCGTTATATCTGCATTTCTCATCTGGAGAAGTTCCTGATAATCAAGACTCCTCAAACGAACAGCTGTAGACTGGGTTTTACCCTGCGTTCATGCTGGCAGTGGCTTCTCCTCACCTGACACCCAAATCGCTGGTCACTCGTTGACGTTTCTGAACTTGAGCTGAGGCCATGCACCAATTAGATTTGTTAATTCGTTCAGTCCCTATGTAGTGCATCACTGTCTGTTCAAAGATTTGCATACAACCATATGAGAGGAATATTTGAGGGAGGGCGTTAGCATTGATGGTAGTCACATTTGTGGGCCCAACTACATGACACCCGTGGTCAGAACTATTGATGCACCGAAAGTTTGGCAACCAAATTTATTTCGGTGTTCGGCTGAATAAGTGAAAAGACTAATTTACACAAACAGTGACATTTTTAATGGTGCCGTTACCTTTTTCTAGTTGTGGAACTTCTACTTAGCTCCAGAGCTAGCATTATACTCACTTTAAAGCAGGAGTTTTCCCACTGCGAGTCACACCGGAGCATGCTGACGTTTCCCAGCTTTTATTGACTTTCAACTATTCCAGCCAAACGGAGCTCCAGACAGAGTAAAGACCAGAAACCGAGCCGCTACAATGAGGCAGACAGACAGCAGCTTCTTTTTCTCTCTCGCTCTCGCGGTGCGGGAAACACAAACCCCAATTTTACAACATTGCGATAAAAATGTGGCCAGTGTGGAGTGAGGCGCTCTCTGTGAACGCAGCAGGCAGGGATGGGTTTTACTGCTAATATATTTAAGTCATTTTGTTGGTCTGCCTGCTGGGATAAAACGTCTGGGGTTAAAAATGTTCTGTGTTGAATAAATATGTTTCATCTGCAGTGCAGTAATAGTTTTTTTCTTTGAAAACCAAGACTCAAAAAACACGTAGCCCATTTAATTTATACAAAGGGGGAAAAAATGGGAAAAATTAATGAAAGACCATGAAATGTCTACGGCCAAATGTTTAATTTTGTTTTTGGCTGTTAACCCTAGGCAGTAACAGTCAGTACTAAAGTACTAGAACAGTATGTACGTACATTAACCAGAATAAATACGGCGGCTTACAGAAGAGCTGTTAACCACAGGTACATATATATGTGTATATATATGTATATATATAAATGATGCATGTAATGTACTAGACATATGCAGGAGCAGCCTTAGTGCACTAATACACATATTAAGAGATTAATAATAATGATGATGATAATAATAATAATAATAATAAGACGAGAGAGGTATGTCTATATACATAAATGAGCATGTACAAGACATTAACAAGAGCAGCAAAAGTATAATTGGAATTGAGATATGACGTACTGAGACTATCAATAAAATATGATCTTAATAAAGTATTATTACTAGGAGCCACAGTGACAGGAGTGGATCAGCGGGTCAGGTAACACTAACACAGTGCAGATGAGTGCAGGATGGTGATGGTATGAACTGGACATGTTGCAGGACGGTATGACTCAACACAGTTAAAGTTATAGTGTGTATATAGTAAACCTGAACCCAGACATCTTAATAGACACAAGCTACTGAAATAAAGCTCCATGTATGTGGATGCCTAGGCGGCTAATACGTTTATACGGCTAATAAGCTGTATTTTTTTTTCTAGATGGTGTTGTGCATGCTAAGAGGTTTTTGGTGGTGTGTTTCTGTACATCCTGCTCCTCTCTCTTCGTCACAGGTAGCACGTCGTCTGAGGTGATGTTTGCCCTGTTCTCTAATGAAAGGCATGGCTCAGTAGCATGTGTGCTAATCTTTTGGCTGAGAACACAGTGCTCTTATTTTGGGCAACAGCGCCTTGTTACTTAAGAGTTTCCCAACACACTGAACTAGCCTAATCGGGTATTTTCATCACAGCCAGTGTGTGGCTAATGCTACTACCCTGCTGCCGCACAATGTAGGCTGTATTTTACACGTCGGTTATCTGCTCTTAGTGATGTGTTAAAAGCCCAAGCTATGGTTAGCTGGTTTATCTTGTGTGTTTCAGCTCAAGGAAGCTGACCCCGACCAACACTGAAGTCGGTTTTCTCACTCGTCGTAGAGCTTCCTGTGGTTTATGTTTCTGAACATATTTATGTCCATCAGAGAAAAGCAGAGGAAGAGGAAACTGAGAACTAGGTCTGCTGAAGCTTGTTAGTGAGAGGAGTTTGTGGATTAGCTGACATGTTTCTCGGTGTAAGACGTTGCACCAAGGCTGCGGGCCTAGCCGTGCAGTTTTGTTTCATGGTTTCGAGCTGGTGGCCTTTGCCTGAATGACTGTGAGAGTTTCAGGTTATTTATGACTGTACAGTGACATATTAGAAATGGTGTATTATTCTGAAATGAGGCTGCGGGTGGGTAATGCGGAATGATGCAATGTCACAGTACCACGTTTTTACAATGCATGATATACGTCATGTTATTCAAAACTTTTTGAATTTATTGGAGGGGTTGATGGAACACACCACATCTAGTGCCAGTCACAAACTAGTACAGTGATCATTATTCAGCATTTCATGTACTGTGCTACACTCGAAAGAGAACTCTCGTTAGGCTCTCTCTTAATTAAGTGCAGCTAGCTGTATCAAGGAAGACAAATATTTATTCAAGCTGCCATAAAACATATTTATTCAGCATTTAAAATTATTCTCTGATGTTCTACACAGAGGTATGTGACTTTGGTCTGAGTGAAAAACAGCCAGATGCAGTTCTACACATCCATTTACACCCTATGATTTGGTCCTAGAATAAAACCAGCCATTTCCGGTGAGCTCCTCGTGAATAATCTGATGAGCTCTGCTCTGATTGGCTGGTTCACAGCGAGACGCCGCCCCTGATGATCACACAGAAGCAGCATGTGGAAATAGCCTAAATAAAATGAGTCTCTGTGTATATAAGCTCCACCCTCATACCATTTAGTTAGCTATGCTAGTTAGCTTGGAGCTAATGCTAGTAGCTAATATGGACCTGCTGCTCCATATTGTCCAGGAGTTTGGGAAACTGTCCAGAGTGAAATGTGCAGACTTGGGATCCTGTTAATGATGTGTGAGCTGAAGTTCCTATTCTCCCACTTGGTTTGCAACTTTTTTGTTCCACCTTAAAAGGTGATGTAGCTACACTCAGGCGCATGCGTAAGCTGCAACATTTAAGGTAGAACGGAACATTAGATTAAGAAGATGGTGAATAGGAAGCAACTTCAGCCAGATGAACATCAACCATGTACCGCTGACAGTTGGGGTCCTTGGGAATGGAATGAAAGACACTGACGTCCCCTTCCCAGCCCGGAACGCTAGATTTCTTCACATAGTCCAGCATTTTGGTTGCTGCTGCTCAGTTGTTGATTGTACATTTTGGAGATGTACATAATAACGAGATCTGTTTTTTATTTAAATGTATTTCTAATGAAATGATGAGAATGTTATTAGTCATTCCGAGCGGTTTAGTGTGAAATGTCCTATTCTAGAGAACCTTCTAAAGAAACCTTCTAAACATAATTAACACTGTTGTGTGATGCAAAACAAAGCCCCCTCTCTTTAATCATGGTAAACTCTTATTAATGTAAGGGCTTTCATGGTTTATTGCTTTATTTCACCATGTGTTTGATACCAAACACCACAAATACTGAACTACATATGCAGTTCAGCAAAACGGATAGCTCGCACCTTCCCCAATTACCATACAGGTAACACCCTAGGTGTTACTGGATTCTGTACGTGTGAAAATTCCAGCTTCAAGCGTGTGAATATAAAGTGTGCTTTTGGCTGTTATTCTATTCTGTTTCTGGTAAACTCAGTATCTTTTGCAGCCACATGTCTTTGTGCCCATGGTTTATCTAGTGTGCGGTTGTTTTCTCAGTCAAACAAGCTGGCAGCTTATTTGGTGTCAAACATGTGGTGAAATGAAGTACAAACCCAGAGATGCCATGTTTGCAGAAGGGGTCAGTGGCTTTAGCGCTTCTTCCTTTTCTGATAGCTGAAGGAACTGCTAGATACAGGGGTAATAAATACCTTTGAGCAACTTGTGTAACATGGTTCTTCAGTTGCAGTCTTGCAGGGCTGGTGTCCAGTACGGGGTGGTGATTTCCCTGCACAAACACACCCAGTAAATTAACAGATGGGTTGAACCGGTTGTGTTTGAGCAGGGAAATTACTAGGGATGCATCAGTACCAGTACCGGTATTGGGTATCCAGGCGATACCAAGCACATTTACGTGTACTCCTGCGCACCGATACCAGCATGCCGATACCCTTGTGAGTATACACTGTCACACTAATGAACTGACGACTTGATCTGGCAGTGAAGAAGGGTTTGCTCACATGGACTGCTGTGACGGTTGCACTTAAAGTCCACTTTAAAGCGTTCTGCCTTGGAATACTCCCACCAGGAATGGACCGCTTCCCCGATACGGGTGGAGACATGGATGTGCTATGGTATAAATATAACACTGTGGTTTTTATTATTTTATTTTATTATTTTTTATAAAATCTTCTGTAGACAGACCGTGTTGTCTGTCTGTGTCTGTGCGGTGTGGTTAGCAGAGCTGCTCAGTACAAACAGTTTCAGTATTTGAAACTGTATGTAGACCGAGTGTCTTTGTGCTGGGTGAGTCCAAAAGAATTTGATTTCTGAAGTCACACAGTGTTTTGCCTCTTTGAGTACATTCACCTACAGCTCAACCACCCAAAAAGACTTTCAACAACTCGAAACGTGGGTACGCCTCGGTGCCCTCAGATGTGCTTCCTACTGTTGCTGTGCTACAGAGATTGCTGTTGATAGACGAGCAGCGGGGATCAAAATTATGGAACATACTTTAATAAGGTACTTTTAAGGTACATTGCACTTATTTACACTAACAACTTCTTCACCGCCAATTACTCAAGTTATCAAGGTATCAGGCTTGGTATCAACAAGTACTGGTTAGACAAAAATGGTATCAGGGCATCCCTAGAAATGATCAGACTCTGCGGGACACCGTCCATCCAGGACTGGTTACTGAGGACCCCTAGTGTAGAGCAACTACAAAACTGAGTGGGGAAGGAGGGATGGGCATTTACACTACCCAGCTCCTCTTGCTTCAGTATGTAGCGCGCTTTCAGGAGAATTTCCCCTGCTTCCTGACTGCACGTTTAAAAGATTAAGGGGGATTCCTGAATGTGTAGAAGTCAAGTAACGTTCTTATACGACCTGTTACACATAGTTACACTGCAGTTTCAGTGTACATCAGATGTTCCGTTAATGCTAATAAGATGCAGTTAGTGTCTGAGTATGGCCTGAGAGTCCAGAGCTCAACCAGCCTGGTCTATGAAATCCGTTGGGATAGTTGCGGTTATGTGGTGTGCCAGTAATATTGTGCATGTTGTCCAAGAGTTTGAGAAACTGTCCGGAATGAAATGTGCAGACTGCAGGATTAAAGTTGGATCCTGTTAAAGCTTGGTTTGCAACTTTTTTGCTCCACCTGAAATGGTGATGCAGGTACGTTCCGGTACCCGTACAAGCTGCCGCATTTAAGGTGGAACGGAACATTGGAATAAGAAGCTGGTGAATAGCAGTCTAGCCTCGATTAAAGATCAACATCAACCATGTACCATCGACAGTTGGGTTCCTTTGGAAGGGAATGAGAAGTGCCGACATTCCCTTCCCAGCCCGGAATGCTTGATTTTTCCACATAGTCCACCATTTTGGTTGCTGCTGCTTCGTTGTTGAATGCCCATTTTGGGGGTGTGCATAATAACGACATCTGGTTTGTATTAGAATGTATTTATGACAAAATGATGAGAATGTAATTAGTCGTGTTATTAAATGATCGGTAGTTAATAAAAGAATCGGTTCTTCATCAAATCATGTTTTTGAACAACATTTATACTCGTGTGTTGGTGTGTCTACTGCATCGCTCTACTATTACACCGCTAAAACGCTAGTGGGCGATGCGGTTTCTTTATCATTGTCTTGACTTCCTTGCCGTTCTACAAACGATGGCAGCTGAAACTGAGCGGGTTAAGTTGGGCTCGGAGCTAAAAGCTCCTGAACAGCAGTTCTTTTTTCTATGTCTGTACAGTCTGTGGTTTGTCCAACTGAATTTAAAAATGGTGGCGAAGGCAGAAATGCAAAGGCAGAATGATGATGCTACTAAGCGGACCCATCACAGCTGCCGCTGGCTGCGTTGCCATGACATGTAGTTACATTTCTTGGGAGGTACGCATCATTCTACTCCGTAGGGTGCACGGCTATGTAGTGCTTACAGCATATAGTTGACACAGAAACATAAATTGGCCTTAAAATGTTTCTTTATACAGAAAATGTGACGTGTAATAAATTTAACACATAACACGAAAACGGTTTTGCTCCACGGAAATGAATTAAAAGCCAATTTAAAGCAAATATTTTTATTAAGTATTAAAAATTATTAATCTGACGATTCAGAGAGAATTCAGAGAGAACTCTGAATCTACCATCATCATGTCTTAAACATCTAACCAGACCTTCGGTTTTAAGCCTGTTTGTGTGACTTCACTGTGTAAAGACGTAGGACATGTTCTGATAAACTCAACCCGACACCTCACAAACAAGTTGTTTCAAGCTTTGCATGTATTTTAGCGTGTGTGTTTTCCAGCTTCTTATTTCTGAATTGGGAACGTCATAGTCCACGTCTACAGTAATGAAAGTAGAGATGAGGAGTAAAGAGTAAACCTACAGCGGTTAGAGGGAGATACAGGGTGGAAGCTGTTAAAACGTGAAATTTGAACCCAACAGACAAACCCATTCGGGAAATGAAATCTGAATCTGATCAAACCAGACGTGAGCAGTCGGGTCCCGCCAGGTGTGGACAGATATTTCAAGCCTTGTCTTGAAGAGGTAGATGAAGAGCTGGCGGTGTGGGCTGTTACCTTACAAGGTAATTAAAACAACAGCCACCTGCACAGTCGCTGGCTTTTGGCTTGTATTTAGATTTAGTGCACATTGAATTTCGACTAGGGCTTTTCAGATCCTCGGTTTAACAAAATGAACGCTCAATCAATCAATCAATCAATCAATATTTATTTTTTTGTATAGTGCTTTTTACAGCTAATGTTGTCTCAAAGCAGCTTCACAGAAAAGCAGTTTATATAAAGGAAAAGAAAAACACTTAGTCCATGTACAGACATAGGGAAGGGAAATCCGGGTCCAAGCCCCCCATGAGCAAGCCAGAGGCAACAGCGGCAAGGAGAAACTTCGAGAGAAACCAGCCTTGAGGGGGGAACCCATCCTCCTCAGGTCAATCCCGGATGAAGAGAGAAGGACAGAGCTAACAGGAAAAGGAGCTAGGAACATCTATTAGATACAGTCTGATTAATCCAGAAGGCAGGAATTGCAGGAGTAGGACCAACCCATAGGTTCTCAGTTTAAGTGAGAGATAGAGTTCATGATCGGAGCCAGATGCTGGCGGCTCTACTGCGGTCATTTTAATCGTTGTAGTTATGTCGGGTGACTAGCTGGAGAACCAGGGCAGGAGACCCACATTGGAGATGATGCTCTGGTGACTCCAGCAACTCTGGAGTCAAGTGATCACTCAGGAGAAACGTCGCTCCTGTGTTCAAGAAAGAGAGAAAAAGGGAGTGTGGAGAGAGAGAGAATGAGAGAGACTGATTAGGAGGACTGAGAGGTAGACATTGCAAATTGTTGTATGATTTAGTGTGTGTAATCCTGAGAATCCTGGAGAAAATTCCTTGGCGCTGGGAACTCCTCAGTGTTATCCATCAGGATCGATCAGCTCATAGAGAAGACAGATGAGAGGTGCCGTCCTTTGTTTCTGAAACATCTGGAGGAAGTTACAGCTGTCTTTAGGTCTAAAATTTGCTGTACTGTGCACCTGTTGCTGATGTAACCACGTATGACTGGACATACGACTGGCCGAAACCTTTGGAGCCTTATATAATGTGTTTTAGATTGAATTTGTTTGTTTGTTTGTTTTCAGGTGCGTCACAGAGCCTCGGACCAGGTGATGGCTCTGAAGATGAACAAGCTGAGCAGTAACCGGGCCAACATGCTGCGGGAAGTCCAGCTCATGAACAGACTCTCCCACCCCAACATCCTCAGGTCTGTTATCTCTCCTGTTAAAAAGCAGAGCTCTCTCTTTTTCCGTCAGACCTGTCGCGTGTCTGCCGGACAGTATTGGTGTGAGCAGTGCCTCTGTGTTAGTTTATATGACTGATGGGCCCAATCCCATTTCACCCCTCGTCCCTAACACTCGGCCCGACCCCTCTGTTTTGCGTGTTCATGTCTAGGAGTAGGGTTGTCCCGATTGGTGTTGAGATGGAGGGGTAGGGCGGAGTGTTAGGGCTACATGGCCCTTCAAATGGAGATTTTTCAAAGGCACACTCCAAACGGAATGTTAGGAGAAAATTCCCAGAATGCCCTGCAAGTCATCGGCAAGACGGCTGCACAAGCGACCAAAGAGGCCCATAAATATGAGTACTGTCTCTGTTAAAGCCGCTGTACTGTAAGATCACCACTGTAACGGCGTTTTATGGTCGTTTTCTTCATAACACGTGTAAAAATCACTAGTAATACGCTGATGTCTCGGGCGCTACCTACCGAAATGGTGCAGCAACCTCAGATACCAGAACGTAACTGCTGCACCATTTAAGGTGGAACGGGGAAATGCGATCATGAAGCTGCCGATTTAAAAAAAGCTCAGTTCAGCTTCATATCACTGAAGAATTCTTGGTGGTGATGATATATAATGGTCATCCGCCTCTTTGAGGTCATATGATGCCCTAAATGTATTTAAGCAGTGAGGAGCTGAACTCCACCCTCCTGTGCTGTCACTGCAGACTGGCAGGGTTGCCTACAGAGCACCGCTAGCAGCCTGTTAATGAAGTAGCGTAGTTTTTTTTCTTTGTGCTCTTTTGTATTTGGTGACTCGTTAGATGGATTGATGTGTAAAAAACTGAAGTTGTGAATGAGTCGTGAGCGCCCATGCTTTTCGCCAACAACTGATGATGTATCCGGTTCTTGAAGGGTGGTCCCATTTCATAGGGGGAAGATTTCAACCTCTACCCCTTGTAACTCAGTTTCAAGAGGGAGGGTTACACTCACAAAAACAAAAAAAATAAATAAGAAGAAATGGGTTTGGGCCTTAGTGTTTGATGACAGTCATTATTATATAACTGTACCGGGTGGGTTTCTGTAAATTGGACACAGTTTTCCTAGTTGGAGTTTCCGATAACCGAGTACGTCAGATGAATATTTCCTCTAGTTTTTCCACTATATCAGGTGATCACTTAGGCTCACTCACTAAGATCATGAACCCAACGCCATGTTTTCTGAAGGTGATAAGTGCTGAGATTCTCAGTGTAAACAGTGATAAATTAGCGGTAGCCGTGTGAGATCACATGCAGTCAGCCGTCTCCTAAACACCTCTAGCCAGTGTCGATTGGGTCGGGGAGGATCCATGTCCCATGCCCACTTCATCCGCTGTGAAATCTGAATTTCCAGGCTAGCTGCTTTCCTTGCAGCATCACTTAGTAAGCAGCATGACGTATAACTCTGTACGTCCAGTAGTGTATTTATGATGATTCCAGGGTAATGACATGGCACTCTTTGTGTTTTGGGCTGTTTGTGAAATGCTGCTGCTGCTGTTGTTGTTGTTGTTGTTGTTGTTGTTGTTTATTTGTTGTGTCTCTTGGTACATACCGCTCTTTATTCGCAGTCAGTGGCTCCATATCACTGGAATCCTAAGGGTGACTTTGGATAGGAGGCTATCGTCTTCTATTCCTGTCACTTTTGCTTCGTTTGTGCCGGACACACGGGTGACCCCTTTGTGCCGTGTCCCTCAGAAATCAGGTCACAAATCCATTAACAATGAATGGTCTGAAACGTCGTCTTTAGTTTCGAACACACGGAGATCAAGACCATCAAAAGAACCGTCTTGGCTTTTCTCTTTGACCTTGTTTTTGATGGTTGTGGTTGTCTGTGCCTTCAGGCTGGTGCCTGGTGTCTAATCAAGCAATTAAATGAAAGCATTCAAAGATGGCATTCCTGGCAATGAATCACAAAAATCTCAGGGCCTGAAAGAATGATCGGACCAAGTCACCAGCTTTTGTTCATCGTTTGTCACGTGAACGTTTTTTAGGTTAAATTGAAATTTGGGCAAAACAAAAGAATTTTCATTAAACTGTAGGATTTGTGTCCCTTAGTCCCTTCACTGTCTCATAATTACCGGGTGGAGATACACATACAGAAGTCTGTCTCTCAGTATGTCGTCGGGCCGCCGTGTTTGATAACCCAACATGCCAGATGTCTCGGCATGGAGCTGTAGAGGTTCCTAATGGTGTCCCGTGATAATCCATCCCATGCAGCTTGAATATTCTCACACAGTTCCTTCAGAATGTGCGGTAGGGGTGGAGTTGGAGTGACACCAGGCCTTCTGGACATGTGACATGCGACAACAAACTGCAGACCACGGTGCCTCCACACATGGATTCGTTGCTCGTCTACACCAAGACAAAAGCGGGACTCGTCACTGAAGATGACCCGCTGCCATTCTGAGTCACTCCATGACAGTCTGGCACGACACCACTGCAGTCTTTGGCGACATTGACGTGGTGTTTAGGGTCGTCATTGTTACGGTCTGCGTGCATGTAGTCCTGCCCAATGGGAGCACTTAACTCTTAACTTGGCCTAAGAACTTGTGAATGATAACGTTTGACCTTGCCTGGCATCAGAGCAGATCAGGTATTCTACAGGCATGTCGTCTGTCTGGGTGATGAAGACTCGTCCCAGTGAAGGAGTCAGCTAATGTCATTTAAGAGCTAGCAGTGTTACTATGCGTTATGGGGGCTGTAACGTTGTGGAATTGTTTTCGTTTCAATCAGTGAATTGCTTATGTCATTGAACGTACTACAGCTGCACAGGAGTGGGCATAGCAGTACCACCATGTGTTTCTGTGGTGTTCCATGAGTATGGAGACGAAACCAAAAATAGTCCAGGTATGGAAATAAACCTTCGGAAAGGGAGCAAAATAATAGATGGAGGTGCAAATGCGGTCTTCCACATGGTTTAATCCAAAACATTCTCCACTTTTGTAATGAGATGGTATTTTTTTTTTTTTTTTTTTTTACTCCTCTTCGCGTGGTTGATAAAGTGATGTTAGTGCTTAAATATGCCCTGAATTTACAGTCTTAAACATTGCATTGTCATGGTGACATTTACAGCTAAAGAATGTGTTGCTGCCGAGTTTAGAGAACTCAGGAGAATTTGATACTTTCCGAGTACAGAAAAATACCACAACTCCTGTATATGCGTGCAGGCTCAGTGTAGATTGTGTGATCTTGTTCTGCCTTGATAAGTGGCAGCTGTAATGACTAACACCTCTATCTATCGTGAAACTGGACATGTAGAGGGGCAGCATTTCTTTAGACCTCTTTTATTTAGAACTCTTTTCAGTGTCCTTTTCAGTGTCCACACAGGATTGTAGAATCAAGAACCAAACTGTGGTGTGAGTGTAGATTTTTCTGCATCCCAGATAAAAATCAAGTATAATGTAATGTACTAGAAATGCACTGTAATATCAGCAAGTACATTAACAGCATGTTGTTGTTTTGTGTGCTAAATACAAGTGCAACACCTCTGTAGTACTTCACTGTACTTAATATAAGTATACTAGGTATATAAATATGCTAATTTGCATATTTTAATGTGCTAGAAATATTCAGAAATTTGTGTATGTGTGTGTGTGTGTGTGTGTGTGTGTGTGTGCGTACACACTGCCTGGCCAAAATAAAAAGGTCACCACCTGGATTTAACTAAGCAAATAGGTAAGAGCCTCCCTTGGGATAATTACTGCATGGGTGATTATGTTTCAGCTGGCAACAAGTTATTTCCCCCTAACTGATGCAGTGAGTAGCTTCTCATTTGTTAAACAACCATGTGGAAAGACGCGTCCTGTGGTCGTGGAAAAGATGTTAATCTGTTTCAGAAGGTCAAATTATTGTCATCAGGCAGAGAAAACATCTAAGGAGATGCTGAAACTACTAAAATCGGGTTAAGAACTGTCCAGAATTATTAAACAGTGGAAGGACAGTGGGGGAACATCATCTTCCAGGACGGAATGTGGTCGGAAAAAAATTCCTGAATGATGGTGATCGGCGATCGCTTAAACGTTTGGTGAAAACAGATGGTAGAAAAACAGCAGTAGAGCTCAGGGACATGTTTAATAGTGAAAGTAAGAGCATCTCCACACGCACAGTGCGAAGGGAACTCGAGGGATTGAGACTAAACTGCTGTGTAGCCTTAAGAAAACCACTTGTCAGTGAGGCTAACCGACAAAAACGACTTTCAATGAGTCCAGATTTACCCTGTTCCAGAGGGATGGGGGATCAGGGTAAGAAGAGAGGCGGCTGAAGTGATGCACCCATCATGCCTAGTGCCTCCCGTACAAGCCTGTGGGGGCGGTGCTATGTTCTGGGGTGGCTGCAGTTGGTCAGGTCGAGGTTCAGCAATGTTATGTGCCCAGAGAATGAGGTCAGCTGACCACCTGAACATCCTGGACCACCTGGTTATTCCAGCAATGGATTTTTCTTCCCTGATGGCACGGCCATATTCCAAGATGACAGTGCCAGGATTCATCAGGCTCAGATTGTGAAAGAGCGGTTCAGGGAGCATGAGAGATCATTTTCACACATGGATTAGCCACCACAGAGTCCGGACCTGAACCACATTGAGAATCTTTGGGATGTCCTGGAGCAGACTTTGCACAGTGGTCCAAATCTCCCATCATCAATACAAGATCTTGGGGGGAAAATTAATGCAGCTCTGGACAGAAATAAATGTTGTGACCTCTGTAGTACCTCACTGTACTTAATATAGCGTACTAGGTATATAAGTATTCTAATTTGCATATTTTAATCTGCTAGAAATGTACTTAAGGATATCTGTGTGAATCTTAGTGGGGTCTCAAAATACTGCAGTTAGTTCTGTTTAAGTACATATTTAATAGCACTAATGATTATATTTAGTATACTGAGTAGATAATTAGTATATGGAAACAGACTTTCTGTATATTAATCATGGGTGTAAGGAAGTATACCAAGTGTACTTAAATGAAGTGTACTTGGGTATGAAAAGAGTTCCTGGGGTGTTAAGAGACTCATTTGCCTCATTGAGTCTCAGAATTTGAGTAACTGTGTGATCCGTAATCCGAACAGTCGATTATTCGCTTCAAGAATTCGACTCTCAGGGTTGACGTTAGTTGTAGCCCTACATGAAAGGAGCAGAACTAACCAGCGTTTCTGGGTCTTGTACGCGAATAAGAGACGTCGTTCTGAGGATGGGATGCAGTACAGTGTTGAGCCCCGGTTTCATTCCTCTTGGGGCCATTTGAGTAGCATATCCACGTAACCTCTTTAGAAGGAACAACAGAAGCTAATCTTATCCCGGTAGCATCATCAGGACTCCAAGTTTGGACAGAGATTTGATGCCTGAGAGTTGGCAGACATATGAGGAGAAGAACAGACTCGGATATAAAGCGAAGCTCCTTTTTCTGGTAAAATGGATTTCCAGCGTCTGCGCACGGCCAGCTGTGGAAAGCAGCAGTCTCATAAAAGCCTGTGGCTCCGCTCATGTGCACATTTGTCTATAAATGGATCTCCAGTTCAAACTCCTCGTGTGGGTTGTTTCGGGCTCTCTATTTTTGCGAGGCCCGGTTAGTGTTTGTACAGCGGCGTGTCTTCTGAAGCTACAGCGCGAGAGGTAAAGAGCCGGGAGAGAAATAGAGAGAGGGTCTGTGTGGTTTTTTACAATCGGGCCATTGTTACATCTCGCTGAATGGGGGTGGAGGGCCCCTAGCGCTGACGAGTGATCTAAGGAGACCTTTGTTTGGCGGAGAAACGAAAATAATATAAAAACCCAGCGGGGCCAGCAGTAAACATCAGGACGTGAAGTTTATGGGGCCGTAACTCCCAAAGTCACTACCAAATCAGGGTATTGTGTACCCGCTGGTGTGAGGGGATGCAGGAGTGTTGGCACGGCCTGTTCGTGCCTTAATAGACGAACGAGCTGCTGAGTTACCTCCTCTGTGCTGCCCTATGTGTGTAAAGACACAGACGCAGGCAAACATCCGCAAGGGGGACGTACAGCTGGAATGTGACTCAATAAAGCCGACGGGTTCATGTTTCTCCGTGTTTGCCCTGTTATAAAATGACAGTGTGCCTGTGTGTGATTTTCAGCAAACAGTTTTGACACATATTACTCTGTTATAAACTCAGAATGGTGGGTAAATTGTGTGTTAAAAAAACAGATTAACACTTTTTTAAAACTGTGTTTGTAGAGGGAAATTGGTTGAGATTGGAATCGGTCAAACTTTGCTCCAAACACGTGTTTGATAATTAGCTTTTTATTTTTGTTTTGGCCTGTGGTGATGCTCTGATGAAAATGACCTGAGCCGGATATATAACAAACACACAGCGCTTGTATAATATGCAGTGTATTTATTGTACTTGTGTATTTTATGTGTGAATCTATATTATCTGAGTGCTGTTTGATGTTTCTTTTGTTTGGGTCGCTTTTTGCATATTCAGCGCATTACGATTATTTTGGAGGGCAGCCGTTTTTTTTTTTTTTTTTTTTTTTTCCTCCCCTCCTTTTCTTAATCTTTAACAACCATGAATTCTGCTGTTGGTGGTCGTGTTGTCGATAGTGGGGGGTGGTGGTGTGGTGTTTTTGGTGGAGTTGTGGGTGGTTGTGTTGGTATTGTTGGTGTTGGTAGGGGGGTATGGTGTTTTTTTGTTGTTTGTTTGTTTTTTTTGGGTGGTGGTGGTAGTAGTGTTTTTTTCTGGTGTTGGTAGTAGTGTTGGTAGTGTTGGTGTTGGTAGTGATGTGTTGGCAGTGTTGGTGATGTGTGTTTTTTTGGAGGGTTTTTTTGGTGTTGGTGTTGGTAGTATTGGTGTTGGTAGTATTGGTGTTGGTAGTGTTGGTGTTGGTAGCGGTGTGGCTCAGGATGTTCCAGTGACTAACGTTAGTAATGTAACAGGAAGAGCGGCAGTACTTCAGGGACACTGACGTGGTGTTAGTGTGTTGGTGTGTTGAGCTGGTACAGGTCGGAGTGGTGCTGTCTGTTTCTAAGAGGAACGTTAGCTCTTTCTGCAAAGGCACATGGAGGGACAGCTAACGTTTTTCATGGTTGCATATTGTTACATATTGTTATCCAGTTTATCTCTGTCGTTCTTGTATACAGCTTTTTGATCCAACTTAGGGTTTTCAGAAAACCTGGGAAATTTTATTCCATTAAGAATGAATGGGGTGGAAAAGTACACACCCATCTACTGCACTTCTGCTGGAGCAACGGACACTGTTTCACATACACTATCTCAGGGCAGACCCCCAAGACCCCCAGACCCCCAATTCAATGTCAGTTTGACCTGCAGCCAACAAACCACGTGTACTCCCTTAGGGCAGATCCCCAAACTCTAATCCACAGCCATACTGACCCACACTCCTCTATGTGTTGTTTATTCATCCCTTTTTCTTCCCATAGCCACCACAGCCTAGCCGGAAGTGGGAATCGTTTTAAGCTGTGCAGCCATTCCGCGTCTCCTTCAGGAAGTGCACTTTTCTAGTTGACTGTTGCTGTTGTTTAAAAAGGCATACGGTGAATCTGCAAAATGATTGTGCATGTTAATGAAGAGATTGCAGTGAAAAATCCCTGGAGGATTTCTCAAACCCCAAAGTCAGACTTGGAGCAGGATAAGGAATGTTTCAGTTGAACAGTCTAGTTTCTAGCTTAAACTATCTAGTGAGGAAAAACACCACCAGCATTTGTGTCTTCTGTGGAAAAGGCTTTATCTGCAGAGATCTCATCTCCACAGCACTAGCCTGTTCTTTGGAGGTGTGTAAACCCCCTCCCTGATGGTGGGAGGTATAAGCAGCAGTACGGCACCGCGCCCTAAACCTGTGTCGGTTTGACAGGGAATCATAAACATCCCTCCAGATGGCCTGTGTTGTGTAAAATGAAGTGAAAATGGAAATGAAGGCAGTGCTGCGCTTAACACTTGGAGTGTTATTGGCTTGTAAGTGTTATTAATTATACTGAGTCGTTCCTTTCAGAGCTCCCTGCTTTTTACGGTCTGTCTGTGTCTCACTTGGGGGGGTGTTGGACACCAACAACCGACATCACACTCTCATCTCTCACTGCGTGCAACAGTGAGATGTTTTGGAGTCCTGAGCTGACAAATGTGCATTGCCATGTTGAGTTCGCTGCTCAAGGAATCTCCTTCATCTTCAGCCCTGGCTGCGAAGCCTCAGTGACACATTACAGGATGGACTCCATCTGTGGTTGATTTTCCAACGCCTCATATCGTCGTGGTTCAAAAGAAAAAGCGTATCTCCTGTTATTTGAGGTTTTTACCGTTCTACATCAATCGCTCACGGTAGATGATCTTTACATTATGTGATATTTACCTGATGATCGATCGGACGAACGTTAACGCTCCAAAAGTGCTTGACGTTACTCTCTTTACATTAACTTACCTTCCTCTATAACATGTCTGTTTTGGAGATGCTGTTTTTTCTTTGGACCGGGACGATACGCAGTTCTAGCTAAGGCTATTTTTTAATGATTATCTCAAGTAGGAGCAGTTTTGAGATGGCAAAGTACAGTTTTTTTTGCTTTCTGTTATGTGTATTGAAACCTTTCTGAATTTTATTTTTCTGTTAGACCTACTAAGCTGTAAGATAAGTTGTTTTTTTTTTTTACTGACTGGTTTCACTTTTGCTGGGCTCAAACTCCACAAATTCAGCCTGATTTTGACCCGATTTTGCTGTCGCTGACAAATTTCCAGTGTTGGTAACAAGGAATGGGCTATGTAGTATGCCGCAATGGATAACCCCGCTACCTACCAGCGAGCTGCCATCTGGTGACTACACTGTGCTACACCACTAAGAGTCCTTGGGCAAGACTCCTAACACTACACTGGCCTTCCTGTAATACGATGAGTCGCTCTGGATAAGAGTGTCAGCCTAAATGCCGTAAATGTAAATAACTGAAGAACATCAATGTGGCATCTGAGACCCGTAACTGCTTTATGTGACCTGTCCTCTGACTCTGTCCTTGGCCTTGACGTTGAGCAGTACCAAGACAGAGTGTTGCCGGGTATATATGCTGTTTATGTGAACTTGCTGAGGAGAAAGAGGGATGCTGCCGTTGCAGCCATCCGGTGGAACAATGGATCAGCGGTTCTTTAAGCTTTGTCTTCACTACTTTGCCTTTTTGAAGTTTACTGAAGGGAGAGACATGTAGGTAGCGCTGTTCCCAGCGTCCAGGGTCCTTTCTGTGTTGAGTGTGCACGTTCTCCCCGTGTCCGTGTGGGTTTCCTCCTCTGGGTGAACTGTTTTTCTCCCACAGTCCAAAGACATGCGCGCAGTCAGGTGAACTGGAGGTGCTAAATTGTATGTGAGTGAATGCGTATGTGTGTGTGGACTGTCCAGGGCGTTTCCTGCCTTCCATCTGATCGGCGCTGGCATAGAATTCCGCACCCCTCGCGAAGGATAAGTGGCTTAGAAGATGAACAAACAAATGAATGAATGAATGAATGTACTACTACAGAAGGAGCACATCTTGGTTTTTGACCTTCGTTAACCTGCAGTATGCCCTGTCCTTTACATCTCTTGGTTTTGACAGATGTTGTTCTTTGCCTTGCAGGTTCATGGGTGTATGTGTGCAGGAAGGTCAGCTCCATGCCCTCACAGAGGTAAGAGGAGCCTCCAGGCAGGCACAGACACGCTTCTACTACCACACACGCACCATCTCCAAATAGCTTCAGCCCACACCTCACCTCACTGCAGATGTTTATTCACCGAGTCTGTTTTGTTTTGATTTCCTCTGGTGAATCGTGTGGAACACCAAATGAATTGTGGCCTAAAGTGCTTCCTTTAAGTTTAAACAGGCTGCACAAACCAAAATACTATTGGCTGTGCCCTTAGGCATGACCTTTAACCCCCCCCGTCCTGCCCCTAGATGCCGCTGTCCAAGTGCCCTGCTCTGCACCATGCTGGAGGCTGGCCACAGGAATTAATAATGGTACCCCAAGTCAGCATAGACTTACTGACTAGTCGACTTGTTGACTTCACTGCTCAGTGATGGTGCTTCGAGCTTGATGTCTTCTAGGTGCTGATCACGTAGTTAAGACTCTAACAACACGGACACCTCAGAGAGTCCAACAGGTGAGCCTGGTGACTTAGTGGTTGGAGAGGTGGGCTTAGTGCCCCATAATCCTATAAGGTTTAGCTGAGTTAAGGTGCTGCACATTTTTCCGGTTCTCTCTTGGCAAGGCTGCTTACATCGGATACAAACCTGTGAGATTCTGGGGTTCATATCTCTGGTTCCCTGAAGGCTAGTAATGCGATCCTTGTTGGAAAGGGCACATCGCGCTATACTAGCCTGAGGTTGGCTTCATCACAGATTCTTAAACGTCGCTTGTTGCAAAGCATCCCATGCCGTCATCAGCGTTTAGTCGACGTCAACTCGACGTAGCTGTGAACTTCAAAAAATCCGGAGTTGTCCAACTCCTGAACTTAAGATGGAGTTTACCATCAGTATTGTAAATACAGTTTAATCAGAAAGCAAACTTTCAAAGGAGTCACAGAGCAGCTATATCGAAATCCGGGTCCAGGCCCCTGTCAGGCAAGCTAAGTGCGCCTCCCGCCTCTGAGCTGTTGGAGGTTATCGAAGGTTTCTCCTGTATGCAAGATACATCATCAGAAGGGTGTTTTCCCCACTCTCTAGACCTTCCTGTGGCATCTCTGTCTGCAGTGAGTAGGCATGTTTACAGCAGGTGCGGCGGTGCTTAGGCTGGCTCGTCCCATTAATCATCAAAACACACTAATTGGTACATTACTGAATTACTAACATGATCTATAGTGACAGCCCCGTTGTCTCTGCCTGTATCTCCACTCAGGCTGCCCTGTGTTCCTGGTGACTGCCAGCTAAATATAAACGTTACTGCTCCAGCATGTGATGCTGTAGGAGTGGAGTTAATTAAAAGTTAGCTGTGTGTGTGTATGTGTGGAGAGGATGAATGGGAGTTGGGGGCGGCAGCGCCCACTCTCAGCAGAAAACGACAATGGAATGTAACCTTCAGACATGCAGGTCTGCGCGTGTCCTTGGGGGAAGAACTCGTATTTATGAAAACGGCACTGGAATGTGTGATATTGTGAGAAAGAGAGAGGGGGTACTAGGCAGTGTTTCATGGTGTCATCAACACAGCAAAACCCAGATAAACAGTTTGTTTAGAGTACAGGACTTGTCAGATCATGAAACTCTAATCAAGTCTCAGATCTGTAGTATTACTTCCTTTGCAGTCACAGTTCAACATTATCTTTTCTCAGCTTCTTCTGCTTCCCCAGTTCGCTGCAAAAAGAGGAAAACAGTTTAAACCGTGTTAGGCCTGCACAAGATGAGCTGCACAAGTCTGTCTTTACAGTACTGCAAGTGTGCAAGAGTGAGCTTTACTGTACTGCAAGTGTGCAAGAGTGAGCTTTACTGTACTATAAGTGTGCAACAGTTAGCTTTACAGTACTGTAGGTGTGTGACAGTTAGCTTTACAGTACTGTAGGTGTGTGACAGTTAGCTACACAGTACTGTTGGTGTTTGAGAGTGAGCTTTACAGTACTGCAAGCGTGCAAGAGTGTGCTTTACAGTACTGCAAGCGTGCAAGAGTGAGCTTTACAGTACTATAAGTGTGCAAGAGTGAGCTTTACTGTACTGCAAGTGTGCAAGAGTGAGCTTTACAGTACTATAAGTGTGCAAGAGTGAGCTTTACTGTATCTTAACTGTGCAAGAGTGAGCTTTACAGTACTGTAGGTGTGTGACAATTAGTCCACAGTACTGTTAGTGTTTGAGAGTGAGCTTTACAGTATTGCAAGTGTGCAAGAGTGAGCTTTACAGTACTATAAGTGTGCAACAGTTAGCTTTACAGTACTGTATATGTGCAAAAGTTATCCTTGCAGTATTGCAAGTATGTGACAGTTATCTTTACAATACTGTAAGTGTCTGACAGTTAACCTTCCTATACTGTAAGTGTGCAACAGTTAGATTTACAGTACTGCAAGTGTGCAAAAGCTTTAGATCACAAAAACTGTGCGTACGTTTGCGTTATAGTAAAGTTAGCCATTATAGAATCACAAGTATGCACGAGGTAGCCTTACAGGATCATGGGTACAGTAGTGGGGAAGGTTTAGCTTTACCCTACAAAAATGGGAAAGTAAATTCAGTGTGTATAAAACACTATGTAAAGATGTGAAGAGTGCAGTTAGTGATACTGTTGCTTTGTATCATGTCTGCAGTAGGAATAGCGTTCATAAGTTATGTGTATAGTATAAAAATACAATATAAAAATGATACATGTGTCTCGGATCCTGTCAATACCTCGATTCAAGTCTATTAACAGGTCCTCTACAGTCCATTAAAGGCTGTATTAAAATGTTCTGGACACTTTAAAAATTACCCCTTTTAAAATAAAGGGCTCTTCTGCGTACTGTAGCCGTCTGTGATATCAACATTGTGAACACCAGTATCTCAGTAATGAGTAACGCTATACTGTACAACCCTGGCCTTGATTTGAAAACAATACAGGAGGTTAAATCCTGTCAGAGAGTAAAACAGCCATATCCCCAAGGCATGGTTTGTTTTCAGCCACTCAGCCCATGTGAGGGTATTGTCCAAACAGATAAGCTTGTGCTATTGATCAGTATTGATTAGGCAGGGGCAGGGCTTGCAGGCGACTGATTAGGTAAATGAGTGGCAGGTTTTTAGTGCGCCCGTGGTTTAGTGACGATGTTATTTGTTATCCGTGTGTGTTCCTGTGTGAACTGGACCTCCCGGGTAAACAGGATGAGTAATGGATACCTCGCCATGTGCTGCTTTGTCTGTAATCTACACCTCGGGTCTTAACCTACAGCTTGCCGCAAACAAGCTGAAGCCTGTCATCAATAACACTAAATACCTGGAACCCTATCTGACACCTGGGCTTTCTCTGTTTGGGTGATAAACCGCGGAGTAGTGTCCAGGTTGGCTTGAGGGGTGTTGTGGTGGTTGCTGCCAGAGTTATAACCAGGATAAAACAGCACCAACATGTTTGGTGTTAGCTTTTGATTAAAATGCTTGTTTAAATGAAGTCAAAGAGCTTTTGAATGCGGTAAACGTCCCTGTTACGAGATTCCGTTTCAAGGAATTTGAGACTGTTTGTATTTGTCCAATGAAAGGTTTGTGTATGTGTGATGTGATAACTTAGCGCCAGCACTCAGAGTCAGTCCCAAATAAAGAGCCCCAGAAAATAATGTGTACAATAACATATAGAGGATTTCATAATACACTACAGATCAAAGCAGAATTTTACCGGTGTAGTTGATTGAGGTGGAGCTCTTAAACAGTTGTGTATCCAACTAGTCATAACTTGCTTTATGGATTAATCTGCTGATTCTTTTCTCCACTTATTGACTGATTGTTTGGTTCTTCAGGGTCATTAAATGATCCTCTTAACAATTATTAAAATATGATGAGTCAATGAGCGAGTATAACTGTTGAGTTTCAGCTGCGATTAAGAACTCACAATTCCCAGATCTCCTGTTATCGTGTGATGTAAACAAAGATAATCATATACAAACTGTTTGAGGGTTTGTGCATGGCGAAAACACAAACTGGGGGTAAATATGTGGTGGAGAAAATCCTCTGTCCTGACTGTCTCAGACGGTGCTCCGTCCTCTGTCCTGACTGTCTCAGACGGTGCTCCGTCCTCTGTCCTGACTGTCTCAGGCTGGTGCTCCGTCCTCTGTACCGACTGTCTCAAACTGGTGCTCCGTCCTCTGTACCGACTGTCTCAGGCTGGTGCTCCGTCCTCTGTACCGACTGTCTCAAGCTGGTGCTCCGTCCTCTGTACCGACAGTCTCAGACTGGTGTTCCGTCCTCTGTACTGACTGTCTCAGGCTGGTGCTCCGTCCTCTGTACCGACTGTCTCAGGCTGGTGCTCCGTCCTCTGTACCGACTGTCTCAGACTAGTGCTCCGTCCTCTGTCCTGACTGTCTCAGACTGGTGCTCCGTCCTCTGTCCTGACTGTCTCAGACTGGTGCTCTGTCCTCTGTACTGACTGTCTCAGACTGGTGTTTCTTCTTGTACTGCACTTTATAAGCCTTAATCTGCCTCTAAATCTGGACTGCTGCACTCTGCACTGTAATATACATATACACCTCCACACAATGTAAGGTTTACAGGTATGTAAGGTATTTTGTGTGTGTGTGTTAGGATGTGTGTGTGTGTGTGTGTGTGTGTGTGTGTGTTTGTACTGTGTGTAATGTTGTTACTCTCTGTGCACTGTGAGTTAATGTAACCAAAGACAAATTCCTTGTATGTGTGAATATACTTGGCCACTAAAGCTGCAAAGCAAAATCTGTGCTGTTTGAGCCCCATGACCTCGCTGGTCTGGAACCATGGAACCCGTGAAGCAAGTGGCGAAAGGGCATGGCGCTGCCGACACCACGAAGGTTGTTGACACTGCTATTTTCCAGAAAACTGGAGAATGAGTGATAACAACAAGCACCAGTGAAATGCTGAAGAAAGAACATGTTGTTTTTATGCGTCGTCCACCGGCATATACTTCCTGGGTTAAGAACCGCCCACATCCAGATATGTAATCCCTTGGCTCTCGGACCAGTGGAAAAGTGGCAGTGTTTTCACCAGCTCTGGCATGAACGCTGCTGCTTTGTTGGTGGAGAAGAGGCATCAGTACTTAGAGATAGATAATAGAATAAAAGCCACACGCACCACAGGTCACTGAAATATGCCCTAAAAATCAAGAACAATTAAACAGACAAATAAACGCAAACTTGAGAAACACAAATCCTTTCGTTTAGTTTAATTCATGAACCTTACTGAACAACATGCTGCCTAATATATTCTGTGCTGCAGGCAGATTTCACAGTGCTGTCGAGGCTACTGTGCTCTATTATTAATGAATGGGTGCCAACTAGGACGACCAGCGAGTGTTTTTACCATGCTGCTTGTTTACTGTGTAGGCCCAGTCTCTGCCTGGCTCAGTCTTTCTTCAGTCTCACTCTTGCCGCAACCTTTGCTCTGCTTCTCTGCTGCCTGATGCACATTAACGGAAAGGCGTATTAGCGCAATTATAATCACGGGTAATCCCTGGCCTACCGGGATTATACTATTATTCCAAGCTGCTGCAACCCAGTCTCACTCCAGCCACTGACCTCCTCCAGGAGGTTTTATTTTAGACCTGTCCACTTTACAGCTCCTTCTAACCAGACCCAGGCTACAGGATGATATAGGATTAATCTAGGCAATGCATTATATGGCTTAATACACTGTACTGATATTTTACTCTTTGGACAGTCTGCAGTTTTGCATCATCTGTGAGAGTGGGAAAGAGGAGCCTGCTGCAGTTTTATTTTGAAGCATGTGACTTGGACAACTCATATTTACATTGTTATAATCTAATAGTGGTTATGAAGGTATGTTTAACTATGTTAATGTGTCTGCAGTACTGTGTAAAAGTCAGAAATCGTGTTTATTTCATTACCAGTCAGCAAGTTTCAAGTTCAACTTTCAAGTTTATTTGTCTTTTGCACAACATTTCAGGACATTCGTGCATTAAAATGCTTGTGGTGAGGTTCAGGTTAATACTCTACGGCAGGGCATACTAACTAAAAGTTACTAACTATAGAGAACTATAAAGAACTAGACAGGGAAATAGAAAGAAATAGAGATATATTAAATATACATAATGCATAAATTGTTCACAAAATACAGAATATACAGGGACATAATAATATGTCATTATAATAATGATAATAAGTGTCATAGTGCATTGGTGTGAAAGGCTTATGGCTAGTTCAGGAACCTGATAATGTGGCTATTAAGTAGAGTCATTTTTCACAATCAGGAAAAAACAGAAAACAAATTTAACAGAAGTTCGTCTAGAGTCTCCCGAGGAATCCGAACGTTCATCTTTTTGGGGGCAGTCATGGGCTGGAGGTTAAGGAACCAGCCTGGTGATCTAAGGGACGACTGAACTGCTAACGACTGAAGTTCCCTTGAGCAGGGCACCTAACCCCTCCCAGGGCGCCGTGGATAGGGCTGCCCGCCGTTCCGGGCAAGTGTGTGTGTGTGCGCGTGGGTGAGTGTTTCACTCCATGGTTGTGTTAAATGCTGAAGACAAATTCTTCTATGTGTAAACACAAATGGCCTACTTTTAGCCGAAAAAGAATCCTAAAATCAAACCTACCTAACGAACAAACGTCCAAATAGTCAAATATTCAAGTCCATCCCAAAGGTATTTGATTGAGCTCCGTCATCAAACCAGAGAACACAGTTCCACTGCTCCACAACCCAATGCTGGGGAAGCTTATTACCCCTCTAGCTGGAGCTTGGCCTGGTGACCTGTCATGTGTATCTCCTCCAGAGCATCCCATTCTGTTGATCAGTGCACTTCTATGGAGATAATGGAGATGTGTGTGTACAGTGGAACGCCTGTGTCAGGAATGGGTTCACCTTAAAGCAGCTGAATTCACTAATTAGAAGCAGCGTCTGAACGTTGTTGGTCATAGCGGTTCCCATGCCTGTCGCTAACGATGGTCATCTGCTTTGTTCATGCACTTCAAAGAGTTCATGGTGTCCAGTTTAAGCACGCTCCATGTCAGACTGAGCGGTGTCCTGCTCCTCCAGGTTGGCGTTCCACACAGAGGATTAGCTCTTTATTGAGCAGTAGGTGGACCCGCATCAGTAACCTAATCACCTCCAGTAGGAAAGCGGGTAATCCCAGCCCTGGCCGAGGAGCGCACGTCAGCTTGTCTAATCAGGCAGCGTACGGTGTCAGCGCTGATCAAACACTCGGGGCAGGGGCAGAGGATTAGGCTGAGCTTTAACCCTTTAGCGAATAGGAGGACGAAAGGAAGGGGGAGGTGGGTAGACGCCAGATGTAGTGGCACTCTGGAGGAATTTGGGGTAAAGAGCTGGTAATCCTTTGCTTGGTCTGAGACCACTACCCGGAATGAGGGCAGGTTTACTTGCAGAGATGGGGTCAATCAGTATAATGACCTGGTGGGGCGTAGTCAAGCAGAGCAAAGAGCACACGCAGACGGGCGCACATACTTTACCGGGACGGGCTAATTCCAAGCTCATCCCTTATTCTGGTAAGCTACAGAATCCATTTGGTCTTATTCATTTCGCTTGAGCTGGTTTTACTGAACCGTCTCTAGTTAAAGGGCCAAACCTAAAAGTGGAACCATTGCTGCATCTGTTGTGAATGTGTCTGCTTGGCTCCTAATGAGGTGCCCCAGTAGTCTCTGGAGTTACTCTCAGTTTAAACACTAGGAAAGCCCATTTTAATGATGTATCTTTTCGATAGAAGGGACTACTACAGTTTATCTGTGAAGTTTTGGGGCCGTAATGAGGAGGGCAACAAGCTAAAAGCCAAAATTAGCAAGCTTGGCTAATTAGATTTTGGCTCCTGCTCCGAATGAAGGCGCTATCCAGTACGCTGGCCAATTTCCTCTAGCTTTGGCGTCTTTAGCATGTTTCCCGCATTTGCACATACTACATAACGCAGGCTTGGTTCTGTATTTTTCTAATACATAGTGCTAAGGTAGTTAGTTACACTAATGCTGACTTGGTTAGCATTGACATCTGTTAGCCCATAGATCCGTGGCTACGCTAGCTGTCAGGATTGGTTGACACCACAAAGATTCATAAAGGGGAATCAAAATTTCTAAACAGTTCAGCCCTTGAGATTTAACAGAGAGTAAACAGTGTCATTCACTGGTCTGATGTGAAATGGTTAAATGTAGAGTCTCTAGTTTCTTATCTTGGGACTATTTGGCTTTACAACCCCCCACAGGTATCCCTCCACCATGAATGGATTGAAATAAATTGATTAAAATACAGTGAAAGCAGCATATTAGTATCCATTTCATGTAATCATTTTCTGCGAGGGAGTTTTTAGAAACCTCTTAACCTCCTCAGACGTCTGGTTCCATTCACCACCACTGTGAATGATTCAGGCTTGGCAAGTTTCTGTAGGAGGGCACATTTTGCACCAAACCGCTCTGAATGACTTTGTTGAATTCTTAACCATTTAATCATAAATTGTTTTTTGGGGGAGGGGGTTAATCTGTAAATTAGCTTTTAAGGACTGTGTGATGTGTTTTCGGGTGTTTCAGTGATAAAACACTGATGAACATGATAGGGAATTGTATATTCTGTCAAATCGATGGACTTATGAGTATAACATAAATAACATCTAGTTAATCTAGTTAAACCAGTACATGTAGTGCACTTTTGTTCCTGTACCCCAAATGCAGTTGGTCAGCCCACAGTTGCACTTCGTTTGCGCTGAAGTTATGAGGCTAATGTAGCTTTTATTTAGTAATAATATACAGCACCTCAAGTGACTTTGTTTAAAGTGCATGCCTAAATCATCGGCCTCACAGCAGCCTGAAAGACAAAACTGGAAATATGGTTTGAACCCTCCGCTCCTGCTGCTGCTTCTTCTTCTTCTTCTTCTTCTTCTTCTCCTTCTTCTCCTTCTTCTCCTTCTTCTCCTTCTTCTTCTTCTTCTTCTTCTTCTCCTTCTTCTCCTTCTCCTTCTTCTTCTTCTTCTCCTTCTTCTTCTTCTTCTTCTTCTCCTTCTTCTTCTCCTTCTTCTTCTTAATGTTCTGCTATTGGTATCTAGTAGTAACTACTAACTCTATCCCATACCTATTGTAAAGAGCCTTACAGACATATTGCGGACATAGGCTGTATTCCAAATGGCACATTACTATACTGCATACTGTGTGTAGTATACAGTACAGTAACAAGTTCTGACCTACAGTGTAGTATACTAATACAGTCACATGACCAGTTACCTCACATTTACCTCAGAGCTGTTATTACTGTATCCACCGTTTAGAGCTAGCTGCTGCTAACGCTGCTCAGTTCACCTGAAATACGTTTAGCCTACCTGTTAGCTACCCTCGACTATTTCACTCTAAAACTGATCCTCTAAAGCGAGTTCATCTTTTATTAATCTTCAGACCTGTATATTTTAACTTTCTGAGGCTCATTCTGATGAACACGCACCCCACTACAATCACTACACCCACATTTACACTCGGAGCTGGCTGCGTTTTGTTCCCCAGTGTTACCCGCCGCCATTTTCTCTGGCTGAAGCAGGCTGAGAGCTGGTGAGGCCGCAGTGCATGATGGGATACAGTACATCATGAAGATAGCTCCCCCTGTATACTAGAAACTCTGACTGGAGTAGAACACCATCCAGGTATCTTCGGTGCTCTACAGATCTTCACTGTGGTCAGATACTACTACTTTTAGGTAGATTTAGTATGCGAGTAGTGTATGGTGTATGTCATTTCGAATACAGCCATAGTTTCTGTGTTCTACATGCTTACTTAATAAATATATTAAGCACAAAAAACAGAATGGACAGAAATATGTTGCATAGCTAGACAGCCGCCGACTTTTGTACAGCTAATCTCGTCAGTATTTTACGACCCAAACACCTTAACTGTCCGTACTTTACTTTCGGGCCTCTAAATGGTTTTAGGCTGCCCGGGTTTGGGCCACCTGTTTTCCGAATGAAGTAAACAAGGCAGATCAGAAGAGGCTGTGAGGACTGTATATTTAGCCCAGGATGGACTGACTGACCAGCTGTGGGAGAGACAACATATACCCCAGCACCTGCATTCCTCCACTTAAAAATAACTACTGCATCACTCTTCCTCTTCTGCCAGTTCAACATGTAGGTGTGTGTTTACCCGCAGCGGATCGAGACCAGTGCTGATGAAGCATTAGCGTGCTTAACTGATGGTCGTAATTTAGCGCAACATCCACCGATTATGTAACACGCGGCTAAGAGAAGATAAGCATGAGCCACAGCACAGATATTGCATAACTGGTGGTCTCAGTCATGGCCATCTTAGCTGGATTGCAGGGAAGCGATGTTTGCATTTGGGCACCCAGTGAAAGCGATGAGGCTCCAGCTTCAAAGTGGATGATGACTAAAAACTATGACGTGCTCGTTTGATCCCGTTACGGTAAATAACGTCAGCCGTCTCCTCAGTCTCACCCTGGTGTGAGCACTGTTTAAAGCGGCGCTTCAGCCCTGTTGAGTAATCCCATTCACACAGATTAAAGCGTAAAAGATACACGAGTGGAACAGATAAAGGTGACAGGAAGCAGTTCTATTTACATCCAGAACCTGGTCAAGACACCAAAGCCTTGAAACAAAGGGCCTACCTTGGAAGAGAGGTCAGCTGTTGTCAGTGGGAGCAGAGCAGGTTTGCAGAGCTGTCATTCCCAACCTGAATAATTCAGTTAATCAAGTATTTGTTCATTCCACTGGTATTTGTTTCCTTATTTAGTATTCGAAAGTTATTTATCACCAAAAGTTTAGCAGTTGTTTAACAATGAACGAATGAGGCATGGTGCATAGTGCTGTGGACTCACAGCAAGAAAGACCTGTGTTCAGTTCCTGGCTAGCTATGTGGAGTTTGCATGTTCTCCCTGTGTCTGTGTGGGTTTCCACCAGGTGCTCAGGTTTCCTTCTACAGTCCACATGCAGTCAGGTGAACTGGAGATGCTAAATTGCACCCCCCCCCAGTGTGATTGTGTGTCTGTGAGTGAACATGTATGTGTGTCTGCCTGTTCTGTGATAGACTGGCGACCTGTCTAAGGTGTTTCCTGCCTTTCGCCCAGTGAGCACTGGGATAGGCTCAAGCACCCACATGACCCAGAAGGATAAAGCGGCTTAGAAGATGAATGAGAGAGAGAGTGAATGAATGATACTTACTAAGGATTGCACTATTACTGCTGAATTTATCATGTGAGGGAGGAAAAGAATAAAACATGAAATGAAATGTGGCTTTTGCCATATATGTATGTATGTGTGTGTGGGTATGTGTGTGTATATATATATATATATATATATATATAATGTTGTTCACTGTAGAGGATGTGCAAACTCATTTTCACAAAACGTGTCATTTCACCAGGGATGTTCAGACTTCTGCTTATGACTGTACACGCCTGTGCAGTCTGGTCAGAAACATAAGTAGGAAATTCTATTCTGTTCTAATTATATTTCTATTAAAAATACCAGAACAATAAAACACGCCTCCTTTAAAGTGTCCTTTGAGACTGAATTTTTGGCATTAGTTGAAACACCTAGAGTTAGTCTCGGAGGTTTATAGTGCTAAATAAAAGCAGCGTGCCCTCGGGACAGCCACTGTGGGGAAGTTATGTTTAGTGCTGTAACAGTTTGTTTATTTGTTGTTGTTTTTTTTGGTGGCATCAGATAAAACTCCTTATAAATATTAGCATTGTAGGATCAGTTCACTGAACATGTCGGGCAAATGGCTGGTAAATATCGTGCAGACTGCTGGTCTACAGTGCAAACACTGTGTCGTCTTCGGGTTAGTCACTCATTATTCCTTTCAGTGCTCCTGCGCGATGTGGAGGTCATTTCAGGAAACATAAAACTAGGACACTGTCGAGTGTTTTGCCCTCTGGCTAATTCGCTGCTCTGATGACAATCTGTGCTTATTGTAAAGTCTGTTTCAACTAAAGCCTTTACTAGTGCCTTGAATGCACATGAAGTGATGATATGTAGTAGGAACAATAAATTATGATAAATTTAGACTGATATGATCAATATTTATTGAGCTACTACAGAAGTAGTGTCTCGCAGTA
>CM067493.1:26471709-26489650 GCA_034552555.1 Semaprochilodus insignis
TATCAGGGTATGTACTGGTTCAGACTCTCATCAGTTGGAGCTGTTCAGTGTACGACTGTAGAGTCTTTAAGATCACCACCAACAACATCCACTTTTGACCGGTAGTGTACATAAGGCAGAACAGTCTGGAACCCGGTGTTGGGTTGGTAATGTGGGGTCCTTTCTCCAAACGCTTCTTTTTGAATGGCTTGCAGGATCATTTTGAGGAGAGCCAGTTCGAAGAGATCGCCCGCTCGCCAGCAGGAGGGAGGAAGCTGAAGCCCAACGCGGTACCCACACTGTTCAATGTCCCGGACCCGCCCTCGCCCATCACTCCTCAGGTGGTGCTCCCAGTCAAACATGAAGCAGGTACTAACGTTAACACACCTCTGATCGAGCACGTGGTGCCAGGTTTCGGTTGTTGTTGTTGGGTTTTCCAGCTGCCGTTCATCTCGTCCAGAGTCTGGCTGAGGAAGATCTACTTCTACGTTCTTAAAGATGGTTCTCCAAGGGTTCTTCTTTAGTGAAAACACAGCCCTTTGCCACCAACGTGGATCAGGTTCTGTTTTGTTCTGGCACATTAACACCAAAAATAAACAGGTTCAGAACCTGAAAGGTTCGTTCCCAGCTGGAACCAAAGAATAGTAGGTTCTTTAGCAAGAGAAGGCAACAATGGTGACACCCAGTGGTCTGCTGGAGAACCTCCTCTACGTCTTCTTATCTCCAGTAGTTGATCTGTGCTGCTTTCTGGATATAAACAAACATCTGGAATAACAGCCCAAACGCTCGCAGGTCATCTATACGCTCCGCCATCTTGGTACTACTGTTTACTTCCGCTGTGCAGCACCATCTGAACGGAACCAGTTCAAGAACCAGGGCTCTTTTGGTCAAAAAGGGCTAACCGTGGTTCTATATAGAACCATATGGATGCCTAAATGGTTCTTTCAGACTGATGGAGAATGTGTGGTATATGGTTCTGCATAGAACCAAAAAGGCTTCCTCTGGGGCTCGGCAATAAGACGATTGCTGTGCTGTTGAAGTGGGTGTGTCCAGCAGGAGGACCTCTGTAATGTGCAGACCAGTGCTGCTCCAGATCTGGAAAATACAGAACTAGAGGCCTGAAATAATGTCTAATTTTGTCCTGTTATTTCAGCAGACAAGGATTTGAACGTCGGAGACCACGGCTATGCCCGCCGGCAGCCCCGAGTGGACCCAGAGGAAGAAGAGCGACAGAGAGCAGAGGAGGAACGGCCTTGCTCTCTCTGCCAGCATTACAAAAGTCAGCTGGAGCAGCAGCAGCAGCACACCGCCCGGCTCCAGAGAGAGGCCAGTACTTCACCCTCTGTTAGAGCAAACAGGACCGGGCTCAGAGCGTGCAGAGCGAGACCCAGTGCTGAAAAGCATCTGGGAGCTGGAGCATAAGAGAAGCGAGTATAAATAGAAGCTGTCTGGCCGAGCGCTCTCAGCCTTTCGGTTATGCTGGCACCATTTCTGTATTACTTGGCGGCACGATGATTTTATTCATAGACAGTGTTTCATCTCTCACTGAGCAGGTTTTCTTTTATGATGGTAAACTTTCAGGATCTGTGACGAGGACTTAAAGACTAATTAATAGGAATTAACAAAGCTAGTTCATCAGCCAAGAAAGGTTTACTGCCTGAAGTTAGCCTTGTTGGTGAATACAGGTCTGGGGGCACTTATTCAGCTGCATAGAAGCAAGAGCACCCATCACCAAAAGAACAGCTGCACCCAGAAGGAGGTGTGGGACTGCAGGTCTGTTGGGAAGGAAGATAAAGGTTACCAGGATCAATAAATGATGATCAATTTAGACTGATATGATCAATATTTATTGAGCTACACATACAGAAGTCTGTCTCTCAGTATGGCGTCGGGCCGCCGTGTTCGCTAACCCAACATGCCAGACGTCTCGGCATGGTGTTGTAGAGGTTCCTAATGGTGTCCTGTGATAATCTATCCCATGCAGCTTGAACATCCTCACACAGTTCCTGCAGATGGTGCGGTCAGGGTGGAGGGGGAGTGACCCCAGGCCTTCTGTACATGTGACAACAAATCGTTCATCTTGGTGCTGACCACGGTGCCTCCACACACGGATTCGTTGGTCATCTTCACCGAGACAAAAGCGGGACTCGTCACTGAAGATGACCCGCTGCCATTCTGAGTCACTTCATGACAGTCTGGCAGGACACCATTGCAGTCTTTGGTGACGGTGACGTGGTGTTAAGGACAGTCGTCGCAACGGTCTGTGTGCCTGTAGTCCTGCGTGGTGCAGCCGTCTGTCAATGGTGCTGCACTAACATGATGACTCATGGAGGGAATCACTGCTCGCTGAGTGTCTGCAATCGTGGCTGTTGGGTCAGTCAGGTACAGAGATAAGACCCGTCCTTGCTTACGTAACATGCGTGACCATGTGAAACATGAATCATTAGTATGTCTCACAATGTCAAACCTGCCCACCAAGTTTCATTCCAGTTGCCTGATTCTTCTGGGTGCAGCTATTTGTGCAGCTGTTCTTTTGATAATGAGCGTATGATAACATACTTGTCTATGAATTAATACGATATTGCCACACAAAAATGTCATCATAATATGTGGATCAATTTTTTCCTAACCCCTAAAATCCACGAGTTTAGCCTTTGGGACTCAGATTCAGACCTTGTTGACAAACTTGCTTATATCCACACTCTGACGCTTTGTGGTCCATAGCTAAGAGCAGGAGTTACTTCAAGCTTGGCCGTGTTTTTGTCTGTCGATGTAACAGTATGTTCTAATTAGGGTTGGGCCGAGCTGTATTTTTGGAGCTGATGCAGATCACCATTCTCGACTGATAATCGACTGATAGCCCATGCCGATCGAGGGCGGGGCCGGACTGCTATGCTGAGTTCACATGTTTGTACTGGAAAACAACATCGTTCCGCACCTCATAGCGGCACACAGCCGGAGGCAGCCTGAGGCCAAACATTGACATGGGGACAGCGTTACTGGGGAGAATAGATGATTATCAGAGGAGAGCTTTATCAAATGCTAGATTGTTTGTTTAGATGTAGATTGTTTGTTTAAGGTGGAGAACGTCGGAGGAGCTCCCCACGCTTTTACTGTTGTTGTGTAATACCGGGCTCGCCTGGAATTCAACAACAAGATGTTTGGCATGCATGGCATCATCTGGTTTGTTCCACTGCTGTGGTTGATGGCTAAAGTTGGGATGGTTGAACTCTTGACGCTATAGTGGCAGAATTTTCCATTGCAGCTCCATAAAACAATGTAAATGTCGTCCATCTACCACACACATGTGAACGCACCATCAGTGGTCCTTGCTTCTAAATTTTACAGCTAGTTTTGTCTCATGTTGTGGGTGAAACTGCGAGACTGCAGTCCAGTACGGGGACCAAGTGGTGCCAACGCAGGGCTGCAGCCATCCTTAACTCGAGAAATATGGCCCATGTGTTTTCACTGACCAGCTCTCAGGATTGGCTGCTCTCATAGTTGGGTCTCAAAATAGCACCCCGCTACACAGCCAGTCAATCCTTCCATCTCTGGTCATACTGTCAGAAAGCATGTAAAGAAGTCTATTTGTGATTAGCTAACAAATTCATGCTGTTTCAGGGAGGCGTGTGATGATGTGGGCTGTGGTCCAGTCAGGGGGGGGGGTGGCTAAGCACCCTGAACCTCGCCGGGGCTCAAAGACACACGAACACAAAGCACAAGTGATCAAATAAAGCACAAATGTGCTTTATTTACATATAATACGACAAATAAACCACAAAGTATCTTAAACAAGGCTTACTCAGCCCTCTCAAAGAGTCCGTGGTTCTCTTTGTGCTCCTCGTTCTCTCTCCAGGCTGTGGCGTGCATGCCAGCATCCTCCTCTCACACTGATGAGAGACCCAGTCTATAAGAGCCCATGCTCCCCCATCTGATCACGTACAGGTGTGCAGGATCAGAGGCGGGAGCATGGACTCTTATCGTATCCACTTTCGGAGGGAACGTTGGCAACACTGCCTCTCCCTCGCCACGGTGCGTTACTTTTGGTGCGATTAGGGAAATTATGTGTCATGTGATCTGTTTAACGGTAGCCAACGATGACTCTCTCTCTTTGTTTGCCGTCCAGGCGGAGGAGATGAAGAAACGGCTCCACAAGCTGAGCAAGATGGAGAAAGGACTGCAGATGTTTCTGTATGAGGACCAGATCCGGGCCCTGACCCTGGCGAAGCGGTCACGGCGGGCCGTATGGTCACACGACACGGTCCTGACCGCCCGCAAGATCCGCTGTGCCGTCGGAGTCAAAGGATACGAGTTCCTCCGAGAACTGGGCTACCCTCTGCCCTCCTACAGGACGTTGTGCAACCGGCTGGAGCCTAAAATGATGATGACGACCAGCATGCAGGAGGACCTCGCAGAACTTGGCTTGGGCATCATAACGGCGTGCAATAGCCCCGAAGGCAATGGGACAAGCGACGAAGGACTGATCGGAATTATGACCTAAGACTCCCGTTCAAGTTTGTGTGTGTGTGTGGACACGTGCGTGAATGTGTTTTCTACTTTTGATGGAGGATGATGCAAAGCGTCACGTCAGTGGAGGTCCAGGAGATGGCGGCGGCGGCGGCAGCAGCAGCAGCCGTCTGAGAGACGCATGACGTTTAATCAAGTTCCATTATTTTCAAGTTCTCATAGATCTCCTAGAGCAGCCTGACGGAGGATAGGAGTTTAGTGTGCCATCACTGTTTATATAATGGAGAGGAGTTCAGTTCGTTCCTTCCTGCAATGTTGCGTACCAATCATGAAAAGCTTAGCGGGAGCTGTTTCAGAAGCTGATCAGCTGAACACGGAGAATCTACTGTCTGACATCAAACCAAAGTCCTAAATAAGAAGCTCAGTTGTGAAATAGAAGGATGTTCCAAACCAGAACACGTCTTTTATTTTATATATTTATTTTTGTGTCTGATCAAGTGTGGCGTGAGGTTAATGCGGCACTTTGGCTACAAATCTTTGAAAAAATGTACACAATTTGTCTCCTAACCCAAATCCAGGTGACATGCTGTTTGCAGCCACTGAAACATTTTGTCCATAATTGGTCAAAAATGACACCTTTTTGTTTTTTGGATGCGTTTAGAAATGAGGCAGAAAAGCTGGCTTGACAAAACCCAACAAATAATTAAATAGGACCACAACAGTTTATAAGCTTACCAGACAAAAAATAAAGGTGGTAGTACCTTCAGGCTCCTGCAGGTGGCGCTGCACAAGGATGATGGGGCTATAAATCCCTGCGGGGTGTGAGTGACGGGATCCATAGATGGAGAAGAGGTGCTACAGTGCAGGGAATGTCTCGTTCCATGTGTGGAAAATGGCTCCAAAGCAGATGTTAATGATTGGCTAAAAGGAGTGACTGCATTTGGGCGTGCCAAAGACCATAGTGTGAAGGAAGTAGCTGAATCTGCAGGTGTATGGAAGCGTACAGTCATACGGGATGTGGCCCACATCCAGAAACTTGTCCAGTACATGCCAAATCCAGTCACAGCTGTTATTGGTGCTGGTGGAGGTGTTACATGGTATTAGGTACATTTCAGTCACAGGGGATTTTTGTGTGTGTGTGTGTGTGTGTGTGTGTGTGTCAGGTGAGCTTACAGCCTGCTTCTTGGCTTCTGTGCAGGACGTTACACAAACGATCTGTTCATGCCAAGAATCAGGAGGGAGCATCACGTTCAGGAGCTTCTCGATTATGGTGCATAATATAACAAATCAACAGCAGCAGAGAGGAAAGTCCCTGTGAGCGTGCTAACGCCACCTGTACCTCATACAGGTGGTGCTGAAGAGCAGCAAAAAAAAACTTTCCTTCAGTTTCCAAATAGGTGGGACCTGAACTGGGAAGTTTTGTGTCTTTGTATCATGAACACTGTTATCTAGAACAATATGACTCATAGCTAAACCAGTGCTAGCCGGCGCCCTGATACCTAAATTTCATTTGCCACATTTTGATGCAAGTGTGTATTGATTTAGACATGGGGTTTACACCCTGCTAAAAAGGGCATTGTTCAGACTGCCAGCCCACATCCGATTGTTGGAATATCCAGATCGATTTTTGACGGTCTGGACAGCAGAAAAACTTTACATAACCAGATTTGGATCCAAACCAGGTGCTTGAAAATGCTATTCGGATTGGATTTCTACAGATGCTTCTCTTTCTGGATGCTCCTGGATGCACAAACTGGATTCCGGAGCGTCTTTTGCGTCACTTACAATGCAATAAACCAATCCACAGTGCCTGAAGGGCTGCGGTTCAAGAACCCGTGACGTGACTGAGCAACTGTGTGGAGGGCGAGATGATTCACCTCCGTCTCTCCTGCATCTCAGTTTGAAACCCACATCCCCAGTGCGGCTATGTAGTTACTGGTGCCTACGTTGGTCCCACGTCAACCCATGCTGATTGATTGGTGATGTCTGGACACATAAATCTGATCTGATGACCTGCAAATAACCTGTGGACTGTCGACTCAAAAGATGTGATGCGTGTCCCGACTTTACCAGCCTATTTGCATAGCGTGCTGTGGCAACAAAGTAGGTATCGGTAATGCCTTAGCGAGTCCCAGCACTGCCGAAACCTGGATTTGGACTTCCTCGTCGTGTCAGTTGTGTCGCGAGTGATGCAAAGCACTCTATTTCAGTGACCGGAGTGTCCGGACTGAGACACACCAGTAAAAATCTGATTGGAATCGCATTTCAAAGCACCTCCAGAAGTGGTTTGGATCCAGATCGCAGAAAAGCGGATTTGATATGTGTGGTCTAGACTGGAAATTAGATTTGGGCTGGCAGTGTAAACACAGCCTCGAGAAGCAGACCTTAGTCACCAGACGCGTCTCCGCTCATGGACTGCATTTGGGCCGTGAGGAAAGTTGTGTACCGTGTATTTTTGGCTGAACTGTCATGTTAATTCTCTCCCAGCATGAGACTTTGGCCTCAGTGATGGAGGAGCCCAGTACATTTCAGACCCTGTGTTAAGTTGGAGATCAGGCTTCTGCTCTCGTTTGCTGCTTGTGTTCTTACACGGATGGCGTATAGGCTACTGTTGGCGCTCCTCTGAAAAATAAAATGAGTTCAGGGAACTGGAACTACTTCCGCTCTTCCCCTTGTATTGATCACTGGCCCTGCTCCAAGCCAAAGAGCTTTCGTTTCATGGTTTAACCTTGAGATGGGGTGACCAGAGATAGAGGAGTGAAATGGTGTGAAACTAGCCCAGACATAAATACAACCTGTGTACAAACATAGACTCCAAGACAAGACACTAAACTCCGGCTAGTGAATTCCCTACTGACCCACAGGGGAACGTCTAGGCACATCCAGCTTCGATCTGCATAGGACGCTGTGTAGGTGCTTATCTTCTCTGTGTAGGATCATATCGGTCTAAAAGACCTTGCAGTGCCTCACAGACCTTTTGGTAGAAGTCACATGATCATTGATCAAATCCTCAGAAACACACAATGGTCACCAACTCCGCTGACCCGAAGGTCGCACTTTGGACTCGGTTAAGTGGGGAATGGGGCTCACGCTGCTGTTTGCACTGCTGAAATCAGTCACGCTCACATGGTCTCGGTCTGTTGAAGGAGTTTGAAGAGGTACGATGACATTTACACGTTATACCCGTGTGGGCTGCTGTGTCACCTATAACTGAACAGAGGACGACGTGAGGCAAGCTGGGGAGCAGGCTTACTGTCCTGTGCAAAAGTCTTGGTACCCCCAGTCGAATTCCAAGCGGGGGAAGAAGTACATCTGCACGTTTTGGTGCACTAGCATGGTTTATTCACTGTTTAATTTAACCTGATGGCAGAACATAAAATATGGCCCGTGCAAAACTATCAGTGGAGGGGAGAGGATCCAGAAGACCGTGTATAAGACACAGGACAGCACTGTCTAACCATACACTAGAAGACTTTGAAAAGACTCTGAAAAGACATTTAATAGACTAAAGTCTGACGCCCTCTCACATCTAAAGACAAGTCACAGACTTTTAGTCACAGACTATGATTTTGCAAAGACTGGGAATCTTGCAGAGTCACTATTTACAAGACTGCATCTAGATTTTGAGCTTATTTCCCATCATGTTTGCTGGTAGGCTAAATGTAAACACTGTAGCCCCGTTCGGCAGTGTTTTAGCTAGCTAGCTAGTTAGCTTTAGCATAGCATAACTACCAGATAGGATACCGTGAAAATAGCTTTAAAACGTGCGTGATTTAGAATCGGACTGTTTACTGCACATTTCTGCGCATTAATGAACTCTTGGATGTGTTTACGATTGTGACGTCTCGGGCCCATGACTCGGGCTCGCGTTAGCCCCGGGGATTTCGAGGGCTTCAGTAATTTCTGTCCACCTTTTTTCCTTTTCCACTCTGTCGTGGTAGAAATGGGAAGATACGTCACAGAGGCACTCTTGTTCACTCCACAGCTCCACCAGCTTCTCCTCCTTTTGGACGGTCCAGGAGAACCGCGGTTTCCGAGCCCTCGCCAGACTCCCCTCCATGTCGAATCTCCACCAGACATTCCTGTACTCGGCTCGCGGCTTCCCGTTTGGAGCTGAAGAGAGCTCTCCTATTGGTTGTAGACAATGTTCACGTCACTGTTTGCGTGAGTCAAGACCTACGACTTAATATTAAACACGGTTGATTTTATCGGAACGCCAGGACGAGAAACAGACTGACTTAAATCCTGACCACCTTACACTGAACGATCGAGATGACGTGAGCGCGACGCAACTCTAGCAAGACTCTCATGACTTTGTTCCAACTTTGGAAATTTGTCTGCGACAGTAAAATCCCTTGAAAATCGTTTGGTATAAGGTCAGCATAAGTTAAATAGCAGGGAGGAAATGAGTTTTTCAAGAATTCCACATGAGTAAAGGGTTGAGATGTAAACAGAGTCGTGGGCTTGGTGTGGAACGCTCTTGTTATAGTTCACAGTGGTGGTGAATGGAACCAGACGTCCAAGTCACAGGGTTTATTTATACGTGCCTTTTACAACAGATGGTGTCACAAAGCAGCTTTAGTACGGAGAATCCGGGTACAAGCCCCCAGTGAGAAAGCCAGGGGTGGCAGTGGCAAGGAGCAACTTCCCCAGAGCATGAGGCAGAAACCTCGAGAGGAACCAAGACTTAACAGTGGAACCCAACCTCCTCGGGTCGACACCGGATCGCAGAACAAGCACAAAAGCAACATATACAGATATGATTTACAATTATATGCAGTACAGAATATAGAATAACTGATATCTGTCCTATGAGAGTAACACACCTCAATCACTCTGTTTACACCTCACACCAAACCCGCTCTCGATCGCTCTGTTTACACCTCACACCAAACCCGCTCTCGATCGCTCTGTTTACACCTCACACCAAACCCGCTCTCAATCACTCTGTTTACACCTCACACCAAACCCGCTCTCGATCTCTCTGTTTAAACCTCACACCAAACCCGCTCTCGATCGCTCTGTTTAAACCTCACACTGAATTATTCAAATGTTTTTTAAGTATTTGGTGGAATTCCCCTTCATATCACGCAGGTTGTGTGTGTGTGTGTGTGTGTGGGTGTGTGAGTGTGTGGGTGTGTATAAAAGAGATGCTGTTTATTATGTCCTTCCACGTGACACAATTGCCAAATGTTTAGCTCAAACAAACAGGGACAAATGGTTGACCGTTTGTGCCAGTAAGTGGGAAGCTCAAATACAACTAACCAAACGCTACCGAGTCAAATCCGACATCCGTCTGCTGCTGGCATTTCCTTCCATGATCCCAGTTTGTAAAGAAGACGGTATGGATACTCCTCTTTAATAGTTTTGATGCTTTGCGTTTGTCTGTCCAGATTCCCACCTCAACATGTGAAACTATCCTCCCCCCTGTTCTTCTTCCTTTCTTTTCAGACCCAGTGTTCCGGTGTGTTCACCGGGAATGGCCTGGCCTTTTGTGTTTCACTCTCCATGCTTGACCCACTTGATGTCATTACCAGCCAGATCAACAGAAGTACTGGGTCTGCTCTGAATGGGGAAATCAATTGCTTTGGACGTGGTGGGAGCCCAAGGCCCTGACCTGCGTCAGGATTGGTTGGGTGTGTTTGTGGAGGGGGAAGCTGGTCGAGGGGGAAGCTGAGGGGGCGGGGGGCTTAGACTGTACGAGCCTTTAAAAAGTGTGGCGTAAACAGATCCCACTTGTTATTTTTGGTTCCGAGCAGAGTCCAGACGAGATAACGGAGGTAGGTGCTTCTGCTGAGCTGCTGCCTCGGATCGTAGGTTTAGTCTGGTAGTTACTTCTTGGGTTTTCATTTCTGCCACCGATGTAAACAGGGATTTTGAGTCACTGAGAGGGTTTGATGTGAAATGCTTCATTTTAGAGATGCTTCCTGACCTTCCGTACCTTCATGTGGTTGTGAGAGGGACCAATTCTACAATGCAGTTTTATTCGGACCTACAAGTCTACTCTGAGCAGGGGTGCTCAGTCCTCGTCCTGGAGATCTACCAGCCTAGGAGAGTGCAGGTCCAACACACCTAGCTCCTGTAGTCAGAAGCCCCTGGAGGGCTTGATTACCTGGATCTGGATGTGTTTGATTAAGTGGTAAGGTGGTAGATCTCCAGGACCAGGATTGGGCACCTCTGCTAAATGGAATGTTGATGAAGGTAAAATAGCAATTTTGTTGTGCCGTACAGCAGCCGGCACGGACCTCTCCGACCCCGAAACGGACTTGCCTTGGGACGAAAACATCTCATCGCATCAGGCAATGATCTTGGTTCTCGTGTAGTAGCTTTCGTTGAGTGAACGTCTGGTACCATTCACCACCACTGTGAACTATTCTGACTGTAGTTTCTCTAGAACGGAGTGTTCCACAGCAGAACCACTCTGCATGACAGTGTAGAAGGGCTGGATTTCACTGAAACCTCTTTTTTGCAAAGTTGTTATTTACACGCTGCAGGTTTTTAGCTCTTTGTGGGGACTGAGTGTGCCCAGTATGATGAAAAGCAGTGACATTGTTGATGCTCTGGGGAAATCTGGCTGCTCTCCATGAGGAACAAACTGCAGCAGGCCATCAAAATTATTACACTGTTGCTGTTATTTGAGCTGACCGCATGTTCTTTCCACAGTGGCTAGCTTTTATGATGGCTTTTCAGCACATCTAGCCTTACAAAACCAGCAAATGTTCTAGCGTCCAGCTGTAACACCTTTAGAAAGCAGCGGTAGATGGTTTGAACATGAAATTGAAAGTCAGCTTATTTGAGTTCCAGCTTTTCCACTAAGTATCCCCAGCTGGCAAGTGAGATAGTGTACTGGGTTCATGTGGCCACTTGCACTGTAAAAGCTGCCTGCTAAAATGCCATGATCACAACAGGCCTAACTACAGCGTTAACAGGAACACTGAAAGGCCAAAGATGTTCTTTTCAGTCCTCAAACGACGTATCCAGTCAGCCGGTGTCACAGGTTTATTGAGTTTTGCATGGAAGCTGTGAGGCTAATGTAGCTAACAAGCTAACTGGAAGCTTATAGCCACTTGTTTAGCACAGGTCAGGCCTTTCTAACCTCTGTATGACATACGGTTCAGGGTTTGTGATGCCTGCTATTACTGTTTTCTGCTGTGTGAAATCAAAGTTGGTAATACAGGTGGTCCTGGGGAGTCAGTGACCCCCTAATCAATCTATTGGACCCCCTGACTGTCTCAAACTCAAAATTCCAGGTAGGTTCCTAAAAAGAGACGTGTGCTGTCCATTAGATGCTCATACAAATCCCGGGAAAGATCATTGTTTAGCTGCTTTATCCACAACCGGTCAGCTTCTGTCTTTGGTATTTAACTTACATTGGTCTTAACTATCTAGAACTGCAGCGCTGGTCTGCCTCAGGGTGGTGCTGTAGCTAACTGGTTCAGCCAGTTGGTCCTTCAAAGCCTCATAATGGTAATTATTCCCGGGATAAATACCACAGTGCCACAGTGACCTGTAAATCTGGTGGACAGAGTAAATTAGAGTCAATTATTACTCATTTCTCAAACTGGAGACAGAAGAGGAGATGATGGGTAAGGTCTCAGTTAACGTGTGGAGCAGTTCTAGAAGAACTGCTAAACCAAACACTTTGCTGCCATTGAAACATCAGAGCCGCTAAGACGAGTGATTTAGCAGCCAGTCAATGTGGGGACCACCCCCCCAAACCCGAATACCAGTGGGGGTATTAGTGCATACCTAAAAGAGATGGTTCTTTAAGAGTTCTTAATAAAAGGCAGTGGTTCTACTTTATAGAACCATTTGCATGCTTAAATGGTTCCATGCATGGTGAAATGGTTCCTCAGACTGATGCAGCTCTTTTCAACCAAAAGAACCCTGGTTCTTGAACTGGTTTCATTCAGGCTTTTTAGAACCTTGGTGCTGTTCAGGGAACCAGCCTGCATTTGCACCAGCGACATCCACATCAACAGAGGGCGCTGCACAGTGGTAGTAAACAGTAGTACCAAGATGGCGGACCGTATAGATGACCTGCGAGCGTTTGGGCTGTTATTCCAGATGTTTGTTTATATCCAGGAAGCAGCACGGATCAACTACTGGAGATGAGAAGATGTAGAAGAGGTTCTACAGCAGACCACTGGGTGGCGCCATTGTTGCCTTCTCTTTCCTCACTAACTGACACGCCTTTGGTTCCAGCTGAGAATGAACTTTTCGGGTTCAGAACCTGTCTATTTTTGGTGGAAATGAGCTGAATGGTTCAAAACTATGGAACCTGTTCCACGTTGGTGTAAAAGGGCTAACAGAGAATGTGTTATGGTTCTATGTGGAGCAAAAAGGGCACGATCTAGAACCAAAAAAGGTTCTTCAACCGTTACAAGCTTGACATTGTAACAATAGCCGAAGCCTGTTTGGTGCTATGTTGAACCCACATTCTTCATCAGTCGGAAGAACCATGCAAATGATTTAAGCATACAAATGGTTCTATTTAGAACTTGCTTGTAGAACCACTGCCATTACTAAAGAACCCTTTTTAAGTGTGTAGGTTACATCATACAGTGAGGTTAAGTGGGATGGGTTGCCAAAGCTTAGGTCTGGATTAGGTGTAGTACAGAACTCAGGATATGGACCCCCACACAAACCCACCAATCCAAGCTGTCGTATATGTGTGCTGTATTTAGCTGTAGGGCCGGGACGATGCAGGGTCTTCTGGCTCTGTGGCTGTCCACTCTGCCTGCCGTGCTCTGGGCATCCTCGCTGTTTGTAGAGGGAGACAAGGATGAATCCCGGATCTGTAAGCGCCCCCCACACTGGGAGATAGGTGGCCAAGCCCCCATGAAGGAGCTGGTGGGAAAAGTCGCTGTGGTGGCTCTGCTGAAGGCCAGCTGACAGTTCTGCCTCACGCAGGCTGCCAGGTAAGGCTGGGTGGTATAACTTCACGATACTTAATGACATTATAAACATACTATGTATGTCCCATACTGACCAGCGTGTCAAAAACAGTGCACCACCAATGGAAGCCCATTCATTAGGTTTAGTATGTGTAGTATTGCAGACACAGCTTTACAGGAAGGGTGGGTGGATACCCAGTGCCATGATTTGATATGACACGTTTGCATGAGGCATGAAACACTGTTACCCTGGTCAGGACCCTTATAGGACCACCACAGTGTGTATTGTGCTGGTGTGAGTGGATCAGACACAGCAGTGCTGCTGGACACCTCAGTGTCACTGCTGGACTGAAGATCATCCACCAACCAAAACTATCCAGCCGGCAGCGTCCTGTGTCCACTGATGAAGGACTAGAGGATGACCAACACTGCACTGTGCAGCAGCAGATGAGCTATCGTCTCTGACTGTACATCTACAAGGTGGACCAGCAAGGTAGGAGTGTCTAATAGAGTGGACAGTGAGTGGACACAGTGTTTAAACACTCCAGCAGCACTGCTGTGTCTGATCCACTCACACCAGCACAACACACACTAACACACCACCACCACGTCAGTGTCACTGCAGTGCTGAGAATGATCCACCACCCACATAATACCTGCTCTGTGGTGGTCCTGTGGGGGTCCTGACCATTGAAGAACAGGGTAATACAGTATACAGAGAAACAGATGGGCTACAGTCTGGAACTGTACAAATACAGAGTGTCCTATATGGTCAGTGGAGCTGATATAATGATTGTAGGTAAAATAATATGGTTTAATAAGGTTCTTGTTTGTCCAATATTGCATTAGTTTAAAGATCTAAAAGCTTTGAATGTGAAAACCAGGAGGGGGTGAATACTTTTTCACAGCACCCTATGACCACCAGACCTGTTCTTCTCTGCAGACTGGGCAACCTGCGTGATAAGCTCTCCCAGGGCGGTCTGACGGAGGTGGGCTTCCTTGTAGTGAACGAGCAGGAGGCCCACTCCAGAGCCATGTACTGGGAGCTGAAGAGAAGGACGGCTGAGGGTATTCCCGTCTACCAGCAGAGTGCCCTGCAGTCAGACGTGTGGGAGACCCTGCAGGGAGACAAGGACGACTTTCTGGTTTACGATCGGTATGAAATTAAGCTACTTGTGTTTGTTTTCGTTTAGAGCACTGGGCATCAGAGAACTGACTGGTCATTGATGTGTTACGGGTCTGGAGGTCAGGAGCATGCTTGTAGTGTGAGGCCTGTAGGAATCCCATTTCTTATTTTTACCCCTACCCCTTGTTTTCGAGTGTAACCCTCCCCCTTCTTGTGAGTTACAAGGGGTAGTGGTGGAAATCTTCACCACTGGGGCCACCCTTCAAGAACCGGATACGTCATCAGTTGTCGTCAGGAAAAACCCACATGACTTCATTAACAGGCTGCTAGCGGTGCTCTGTAGGCGACCCTGCCAGTCTGCAGTGACAGCAGAGGAGGGTGGAGTTCAGCTCCTCACTGCTTAAATACATTTAGGGCATCATATGACCTCAAAGAGGCAGATGACCATTATATATCATCACCACCAAGAATTCTTCAGTGATATGAAGCTGAACTTGATCAAATCCCCCCGTTCCACCTTAAATGGTGCAGCAAGCTCAGGTACCAGAACATAACTGCTGCATTTAAGATGGAACAGGAAATTTCGGTAGGTAACCCCGAGACATCAGCGTATTACTAGTGATTTTTACACGTGTTATGAAGAAAATGACCATAAAACGCTGTTACCATGGTGATCTTACAGTACAGAGACAGTACTCATATTTATGGCTCTCTTTGGTCATTTGTGCAACCGTCTTGCCGATGATTTGCAGGGCATTCTGGGAATTTTATCATAACGTGAACGCGCAAAAGGAGGAGTAGGGATGAGTGTTAGGGACGAGGGGTGAAATGGGATTGGGCCTTTATATCCTTGACATGCTCAAAGCTTGTCTCTCGGTTTCTCTCCAGCTGTGGCCGACTGACTTTTCACATCGTCCTGCCGTACAGTTACCTCCACTACCCCTATGTGGAGGCTGCTATCAGAGCCACGTACCTCCAAGACATCTGCAACTGCACGGTGAGCAAATACCCGGAATCGGAATCTGTTTTACACCATGTGAGCCTGTTTCCTGTTTTTGTGAGCCTGAATTGGTCAGTTGGTCCAGATTTGGTGGATGCCTTCCCTGGCATTTTCCTGGTTGTTCCAGGAAGTCCCACAGATTTCCAAGAGAAGATTCAAATCTGGGGATTTTGTGGGCCAGTCCAGATGTGTGAACGCTCCTGAATGTTCATCATGCCAATCAGTCACATTTGCAGCACTGTGAATGTGGGAATTCCCATCTTGCAATACCGGAATTGGAATGTCTCGGGAAGATGATGAGCAAAAAGCAAAACCTGGTTTTCCAGCAGCTTAGTGTAGGCACTGTGGTTCAAATTTACTGTCAGCTCAACCAAAGAACCCATTTCCACATAATTAAAAGACCCCACATCACAGAGAGGGCTTAGTTTTATCTGGGGAGCTTGGTTTCAGAATCGTTACACCCCTATCATACAGTGTCGGCATGCTAGTTGGTGGGGTCCGGCCTTGGTAGTGACAGTAATCAGTCGTCCCAGTGTATAACTACAGGCTGTTAATCCATGTTAAATGTAAGGGAACAGTAGGACAATAGAAATGTCCCTGGAACTAATGCTAAATGCTAATCATGCTAACCATGCTAATCATCTACCTTCCGGCTTTATATGTCTTTTGTTTTAGGTTGATTCCAACTCCACCCTTACAGTGGACCAACGGAATTCCACAGGAGAAAACCAGACCGTGACTACAGCTGGGCCCACACAGCCTCCAGTGGGCCGTGATGACCACCATGGCCATCATCACCATGACCATCCCAGCCAAAGTCACGACCATTCCTCACAGAGCACAAATCCAGTCATCACCACGGCTGGAGAAAGGCATTATGACACACATGACCCGGGGCATGAGGGTCACATCACACACGAACATGAGCATCGTGTAGAGAAATCACAGTAGCACCTCATTCGACATTTCAGTGTGACTTTCATTTTTTAAATTTGTAGCGTTTTGGTTTTTTATTTTACTATACACTCATCATCAAAAGAACAGCTGCACCCAGAAGGAGGTGTGGGATTGCAGGTCTGTTGGGAAGGAAGATAAAGGTTACCAGGATCAATAACTGATGATAAATTTAGACTGATATGATCAATATTTATTGAGCTACACATACAGAAGTCTGTCTCTCAGTATGGTGTCGGGCCGCCGTGTTTGCTAACCCAACATGCCAGACGTCTTGGCATGGAGCTGTAGAGGTTCCTAATGGTGTCCTGTGATAATCCATCCCATGCAGCTTGAATATCCTCACACAGTTCCTGCAGATGGTGCGGTAGGGGTGGAGGTGGAGTGACACCAGGCCTTCTGGATGTGTAACACGTTACAACAGACCGTTGGTCGTCTCCACCAAGACAAAAGCGGGACTCGTCACTGAAGATGACCTGCTGCCATTCTGAGTCACTCCATGACAGTCTGGCACGACACCATTGCAGTCTTTGGTGATGTTGACGTGGTGCCTATATTAGGCACTGCATGGATCATGAAACTTCAGTACACTACATAGTACACTACTTAGGGAGTAGGGAGTCATTTGAGACACAGCCATGTGTTCGGCTGCTCCTGGGTTCCTCCTCCTAGCTCTTAATGAAGCATGCGCCTCAAACCTGCCACAGGTGTGCGCATGCGGATGCTGAGCAGGGGGATGAAATCGCGGGATGCCCCATCACGTGCTGTCTCAGGTGGCTCGAAGACTTCACTTTGCAGTGCTGGTGGGTTGTTTGCCCACTCATGTAGCTCTGAGCATGACCGATCCAGTCCATCAGTGTTCTACAGTGTTTACCAGCAGTGGCTAAAATCCCAGTCTACAGGGAATTCTCCTCGGAATTGTGCCAGGAAAGGCATCCACCAAATCTGGCCCACCAGCACAATTCTTTGATGGAGCAAGAGTGTCTGAACACTGATGTGGCCGACATCCAGAAACCTGTCCAGTACATGCCAAATCCAGTCACAGCTGTTATTGGTGCTTGTGGAGGTGTTACATGGTATTAGGTACGGTTCAGACACGGGTGATTCATTTTTTGGTCCGGTGAGTTTATTAAACTAATTCAGAATAGTCAGCCAACCACAAATCTCCAGTTTTAGCAGTCTAAAATGCCATGATAGAAGTTTCCGGTTTCAGGTAAATACACATTCGTGTCACTGTTCAGCTGATTTGAAGTGGAAATGTTTTTATTTGTCATGTATTGAGGTCATAATATGTAACAATATTAAAGGAAAAACGCAGAATTTGACTGCAGACTGTGAAAGTATTGCTGACTCAGAGTCACTGACTGATACACCCATTGTTAAAATGCTTATGCCCAACACTTACTGAGTTACCGTACACCGACACGCTAGTTACAGCACACTAACGCATTACACTTACTGAGTTACTGTACACTGACACGCTAGTTACAGCACACTAACGCATTACACTTACTGAGT
>CM067493.1:26541544-26582035 GCA_034552555.1 Semaprochilodus insignis
ACCCCAATAATACCCCCCCACACCACCCCACTAAAGCCCCCAACCCCACTCCATTAATACCTCCCAAACCACCCCACTAATACCACCTCACTAATACTCCCAAACACCACCCCACTAATACTCCCTATACCACCCCTGTAATACCCCCTCACCCCACCACACAAATACTCCCCCACCCCACTAATAAACTTCCACACCACCCCACAAATTTGTTTGCAGATCAGAGTAGATTTGTAAATCATTGCCTTCTGTTTTTATATGCATTATAACTACCCAAGCTGTTACGTGGTGACCGGCTTGTAGCGAGTGTACAGTCAGAGAACCTCCACCTAATATAAAGGTCTGTAGTAATTCAAGCTCTTTCCTCGAAGCATACATCTAAGGCAGGAAGCATTCAGGAACCTGTAAATATTACATATGGCTCCTTCATTAGGGGCCCATTGTGCGTCTTGAGGCACATTATAAGACCCTTATGCAGGAGCCATCTTTGCGAAACAAAGGAGCAGGACTGTGCCATCAGTTTCTCAATTGTAACCAAAGTTAATTGCTGTGGAGGATATCCCCCAGTGGTCAGCCTGGTGTAAAGCTGATACCTCGGCCGATCTGGTACAAACCATCTGCTGGCTTCTTCAGTAGACAATGGTCCAGGCTTGACGGTGGGGGGGTGGTGGTTGATGGAGACCATTTGGCCATGCCCAGGGTATCAGCTTTTAATGCAGCGGTCCAGAACGTAACGCTCAGCGGAAAGGGACAGGGTGGAGAGCTCCTGAGGTGTATGAAAGCTCGAAGCCATTAGTCAGGGAGAAGAGAGAGCGGCCGGTGCAAAAGGTCTGGATGGAGCCTCTTATGAATAGTGTATGATTTATGATCTTTAATTTACGGCGCTTTTAGAAAGGGATGCTAGGTGGACCGAAAGGACCAGCAAGCCAACTCGGCCTAGCAAAAGCCTCAAGGTAAAGGTACATGAGCCTCTTGCACAGGTGCCAGTCACTCAGCGTATTGGGTTCTGTTGGCCGGGGCTAAATCCTCCAAGAGCCGGAGACAGCGGGGAAGTAATTAAACGCAATTTCACAGCGCTGTCTGATTAAGGACTGTTGTGATTTTGTTTGTGAGGAACTCATTAAGCTCTCCGAGCTCTTGGACAAGTGTGCTTTCGCAGAACGAGTGGCTGAGCGGCTAGATTTTCTCGCCACATGCCTCCTTAACCGCAAAGAGCGTGGCAGGGAGAGGTCTGGAAAACAAGCGTGCCGTAATTTGGACAAACTCAAACTCCAGCAAATTAAGGACTCTAAAAAGCGGCCATGATCACGCTGACGAACGAGCATGGAGGAGGGTTTCAGGAGGATGTGTCTCTCGGTGGTGTAGACGCTCTTCACCAAGTGTCCAAGCTACTCAGTCAAGTCAGATTTATTTCTATGCGCTTTTTACAACAGATGTTGTCACAAAGCAGCTTTACAGAGAATCCGGGTTCGAGCCCCCAGTGAGCAAGCCAAAGGCGACAGTGGCAGGTAGAAACTCCCTCAGAGCCAGAGGAAGAACCCTCGAGAGGAACCAAGACTCAAAGGGGGAACCCATCCTCTTCAGGTCGACCCCGGATAGAACAAACACAGAAAGGATCAGAGTTTATAGCTATAGGCAATGAATTGTTGAGTGTTTTAGGAGGAGTGTTGAGTGTTTTAGGAGGAGTGTTGAGTGTTTTAGGAGGAGTGTTGAGAGTTTTAGGAGAAGTGTTCAGTGTTTGAGGTGTAGTGTTGAGTGTTTTAGGAGAAGTGCTGAGTGTTTTTAGGAGAAGTGTTGAGAGTTTTAGGAGAAGTGTTGAGTGTTTTAGGAGAAGTGTTGAGTGTTTTTAGGAGAAGTGTTGAGAGTTTTAGGAGGAGTGTTGAGAGTTTTAGGAGGAGTGTTGAGTGTTTTAGGATAAGTGTTCAGTGTTTTTAGGATAAGTGTTCAATGTTTTAGGATAAGTGTTCAGTGTTGTAGGATAAGTGTTCAGTGTTTTTTAGGCGAAGTGTTGAGAGTTTTAGGAGCAGTGTTGAGTGTTTTAGGAGAAGTGTTCAGTGTTTTTAGGAGCAGTGTTGAGTGTTTTAGGAGAAGTGTTGAGTGTTTTAGGAGAAGTGTTGAGTGTTTTAGGATAAGTGTTCAGTGTTTTTAGGAGCAGTGTTGAGTGTTTTAGGATAAGTGTTGAGTGTTTTTAGGAGCAGTGTTGAGTGTTTTAGGATAAGTGTTCAGTGTTGTAGGATAAGTGTTGAGTGTTTGTGAAGCAGAGGAAGAAATGTCTGATTAGTCTGTGATTAAATAACAGCATTGCTTTGTATGAAAAGGCTCCGCCCCCTGCTGTAACTTTATCAGTTCTAGGTACTAATAGTGAGCAGCACCTTGAGATCTGAGTTCACATGTGGGTTCATGGTGCGAGATAAGTTCCGTGAGGAACTTCACAAGAAGACTTTAACACTCGGTGCAGAATTTAACTGGCAACCAGTGCAATGTTGGTAAGACTGGGCTGATATGATCAAATGTTCAGTTAGCAGCAACACCAACACATCGAAACCACTCGTGAAGATTCAGGAGGTTCATGTTCCAGTAGCTGGAATTGAGTTCCACAGTTTAGAAGCACAAGGGCAGTGTCTAGATCTAAGATCACAAGCTAGAACAGAAACAGCGAAATGTTCTGTGATGTAAGCAGGTTCTAGATTACTCAGAGCTGTTTAGGCCAGTAGCAGAACTGTAAGTCTATTCTAATAGGTACAGGCATCCAGTGCAGGTCTTTTAGAACAGGAGTGACTCTGAAAGGCAGCCATGAAGGATGTGTTTCTCGGTGGTGTAGACACGTGGTGGTGTAGACACGTGGTGGTGTAGACACGCGGTGGTGTAGAGTGTTCACGCTACTCAGTTAGCAGCAACAGCAACACCAACACATCAAAACCACTCGTGAAGATTCAGGAGGTTTGTCTGGGTTCTGTCTCCACATGTTCATGTTTGCACCAACGTTTTCCTGCTGGTCTTAGTGATGAAAGGACAAAAAAGACAAAAATGTCCACTTCAGTCCATTCCTGCCCGGTAAAGGACAAAACAATCAAGTGTTTTACTCCCTCTCTGTTTCTGGCAGGAGTATGTGTCATCATTTTGATATATTTCTGGGAAAAATGACGGATTTTCTTCCATTTTTGACAAATTCTGAAAAGTGAATTTCAAAAATTATTTGATGAAAAAGTCGAATTCTAAAAATTATGGAATACAATGTCAAAATTTCAATTTATTACATTTGAAGAATGCAAGTAATTATTTGGGGATATTAGTTATTATTTTTAGAAAAAAAAATCTTTATGTTTAGAAATTAATTCTTAATTTTGAGAAATTAAGTAATTATTTCAAGATCCCGAGTCATTATTTAGATGTAGTATGTGACTGTTTCGAGGAAATAAGCAAGTAGTTTGACACTTGAAGTCAATACTATATGACTTACATTATCTTAATGTAATAAGTCAACATTTTGAGAATTTTAAGTCATCGCTTTGGCACAGTAAATCAATATATTTTCATATAAGTCAGATTTTTATATAATAAGTCATTATTTTGAGAACATAAGTCATTTCACCATAGTAAGCCAAAATTGTATGAGACAATAAGACAATGTTGAGATACTAAATCAATATTTTCTTAAAATCCTTAAACCTTTATTTCAATACTGAATCGTGATTTAGATATAGTATGTTATTATTTTAAATTTTTCGATATATCAAGCAAATATTTTGAGAAAATAAAGCATCATTTCAACATACAAAGTCAAAGTTTTAAGATAGTAATTCATTATTTTAAGAACATCAGCCATTACAATATGTTATTTTATATTATAGATTACATATTTTATATTACAATACTGGTTCATTATTTAGATATAGTATGTCTTGATATTTCATTATAATTTCAACAAAGTACATCAAGTTTTCCAGAACATAAGCTGTTATTTTAATATAATAACTCATTGTTTGAGGAGATAATCATTAGTTAGAGGGTCAAAATTTTGACATTCTTTTTTTGTTCCTCTATCTGATGGGACTGGACCTCCATACAACATTGATTTCCCCTCAACATATCTTTTCTTCTACTCACCGATACAAAGGCAGTCCGGGTTGGACCAGGATCCAGACTTAAGAACGTAAGAAACGTCAGAATAACGTTCAAATGAGGTGTTTTTGTCACGGTAGCTAATAAGTTAGGAATTAATGAAGATGCTCTTGTGTAAGATGAAGACACATGTGAGCTCATTTGCATATAGCTGTTTAATTCCAGAAGAGAGGACAGTCCTGCTGCTGGATGTGCCTCTACACTCTGAGCTCTGTAATAGTCATGCATGTCTGCTGGGCATTTAGATCATACAGTATGATACAGCGTTTAGGAAAACATGAAGTAGGCTTTGTAGGCCCCCCTCTCCCCGCTCCCCACCCGGCCTGGGTCTCTGAAGGTGGACACTGGGTGTGTTTGTGGCTAGGTCTCTGAGCTTGCATCAGGAAAAGCCCCAGGCTGCTGCGCTTTCATGCTCACCGCTTCAACGGCTACAGCTTAGCCCTGTTCCTCTGCCAGCTCCGGTTTCAGCTGCGCTGGGTTCAACAGCGGCCTGTCAGCAGGGAGAGAGAGAGAGAGAGAGAGAGCAGTGAGAAATGAGCGGGGAGGATAGCTGGAGAACATAAAGCCTGACGGCAGGGTAAGCGCGGTGCTAGAGGCCCTTCTTCTACACTGATGGTGTACGCAAAGATGCCCGGCCTATAGAACACCATGAGCCACAACGGTGCCTTCGACATATGCTCATAATACCTGCATGAATATGGTGAGAAATTAATGTACTGGCTTTTATTAAAACACATTTTTGAACCTAGAACATAAAACCACGATAGCATAACACCCCCGGATGTTTCCTGGAAAGCCTGTTAGCTTTAGCATTAGCAAAGAAACAGTTGCCAGATGGACTTGCAGGTTATAGCAGTGTTAACCTACACCTGGAAAAAGCAACCCAGCAGTAGGGTGGCCACTTTCATAACCCCCAAAAGGAGGACATCTCACCCCCAAACGGAGGACATCATGGGGGGGGGCATACATGGACACAATACTAGAACAGAATTAAAATCATAACCTAACCTATATAACACATAAATTATGCTTTGCACACCTAATTGGGTGGAATGGATGACAATCGGGAGTCAGGCGGGAGCTTACTAACTGACTTGCCTTTGTATCGGTGAGCAGAAGAAGAGATATTTTTTGGTTTGAAGTTGATGGGAAGTTAGTGATGTGTATGGAGGTCCAGTCCCATCAGATAGAGGAACAAAAAAAGAATGTCAAAATTTTGACTTTGTCCCTCTAACTAATGATTATTTCCTCAAAACAACGAGTTATTATATTAAAATAACAGCTAGAGGGCTGACCTGCGGTTAGCCGGTTGGTGAGTCACAATGCCACATGACCATGTTAAACTAATGAAATGCAAGGCATGTCTTTTGACACGGACGTGAGCCGATGGCACACATAATATTGTTGGTGAGTGAACATTTTAAATAGTTCATCCCGAAAAGAGGACTAATAGGCGTCCGTCCAGGTGCTGCACCGGACGCCGGACTGGGAGTTGGACGGTCTGGCCTAAAACCGGACGTGTGGCCACCCTACCCAGCATTAGGCTGGATTGTTACTGCAGCTTTTTCAGTGACTATTTAAGACATGCAGCATGGTCACCAGGCCACGGAGATAAAGCTGAGCAAACACAGACACTTCTCACCATACAATCACACTAGCAGGCGACAGAGCAACAAGCAAGTAGGCATTTCCTGTGGGAGTACATGACTGGTAGTTGGGATGTAACGACAAGCACCATGCGACAAACCGAGTTGCAATTTTCTCAACTCTATGCAAATGAATTATGACACGATGAAGCGACAAAGTTCCAGCAAGTTCTTCAGACCAACCATAGACATGGGGGTCCGAGGCCGCCAGCTTCTGCTCTCTGAACTATCAGTTCCTACCGGCAATTGGCTCCAGTTCTCAGCAGTGTGGTGGTGAACATGGAGGAGAAGCTCAGAACTACTGTTTCCTCTTTCCCCAGTTTATATGATGCGTCTTTGTACATATACCCCTGTAGAGAAATGAAGTGTGGAAGAAAGTAGCGATCATCACCAAACTCCTGGACTCCTGGATTCCCTTTCCTGCCTCCAGCACTAGACTCCCGTATGCCACTGTTATAGATCAACCACTAGACTCTTGACTCCTCTATTTTTATTTACCACTAGATTGGACCTGAACTCCCCTCTTCTAGGTCAACCACTGGACTCTCCTGTTCTAGTCCAAAAATGGGATTCCCCTGTTTTAGATCAACCACTGTACTGAACCTTTTCAGTTCTGTTTCACCACTAGATTCCTGAATTGCCCTGTGGTAGTTAAAATTAGACTTCTAGATTCCCCTGTTCTAGTTCAACCTCCAGATGCCTGGAGTCTCCTTTATTAGTTCAACCTCTGGATCCCCGGAGTCTCCTTTTCTAGTTCAACCTCCAGATGCCGGGAGTTTCATGTTCTAGTTCAACCTCTAGATGCCTGGACTCCCCTGTTCTAATTCAACCACTGGACTCCCCTTTTCTAGTTCACCCTCTGGACTCTCTGGCGCTGTTCTAGTTAACCATTTGGACTCTACTGTTCTAGTTCAACTTTTGGATGCCTGGACTCCCTTGTTCTAGTTCAACCTCTGAACTCCCGGACTCCCCTGTTCTAGATCAACTTTTGGATGTCTGGACTCCCCTGCTCTAGGAGCCTCCTGTTCTAGTTCAACCTCTCGATGTCTGGACTCCCCTGTTCTAATTCAGCCACTGGACTCCCCTGTTCTAGTTCAACCTCTGAACTCCCGGACTCCCCTGTTCTAGATCAACTTTTGGATGTCTGGACTCCCCTGCTCTAGTCCAACCTCCAGATGCCTGGAGCCTCCTGTTCTAGTTCAACCTCTAGATGTCTGGACTCCCCTGTTCTAGTTCACCCTTTGGACTCCCCTGTTCTAGTTCAACCTCTGGACTCCCGGACTCCCCTGTTCTAGATCAACTTTTGGATGTCTGGACTCCCCCGTTCTAGTCCAACCTCCAGATGCCTGGATCCTCCTGTTCCAGTTCAACCTCTAGATGTCTGGACTCCCCTGTTCTAATTCAAGCACTGGACTCCCCTGTTCTAGTTCAACCTCTGGACTCCCGGACTCCCCTGTTCTAGTTCAACCACTAGACTTCTATACTTCTTCTTTAGTTTAACCGTTAGACTCTTGGACTCCTCTGCTCTACTTCAACTACTAAACTTTTGGGGACGTCTGTTCTAGTCCAAACCTGGACCCCGTAAGCCACCTGTTCTACTTTAGTCATTAATGTCTGATCCAGAAATATCAGCCCCAGCCCTTCAATCTGGGATCTGGTATACCTGCTGTATGGCTTTGAACCATACCTAGGTGTCCATCGTCCTTCTGGATGTTCTGGACAATGTGGTGATTTCCCTGCTCAGGGACACTTGATATAACTCAGCAGTTTAGTTGGGTTTAGTAGGGGGAAAGTGACTCATCTGTTCGAGTTCAACCAGCTAATGTCACATAACCACATGTGATCCAGAAACGCTTCCAGATTGAGCCTGAGTGTGGTGCTTTGTGGGGAAAATATATATTATTATCAACTCTGCAGAAGTGGTCTTTATGAGCTGCAACACGTCATTTGCAGGCAAGTAGTGCTGAGCTGAAACAGCCGAAGCTGGAAATATATATTTTTGAAATATAACATGGTGGTTATTTGCCAGCTTCATTATCACTTGGCCTTCCAAGTGCAGCGGTGCAGATAGTTCAGTGTACGTGCTGCGGCTCGACAGCCTTGTTAGCAAAGCCATAGAGGAGGAGAAGTTAGCAGAAGCTGCCAGATCAAACAAAGCACGGATTCTTGTCTCAGTGTGTGTTGCTGTTGTCGTGCGTTTGCTGTGTGATTCCTTTTTAGATCGGTTTATTAGGACTCATCTCATTGTCATTCCTGAAAAGCTTTGCCCTTTTGCTGGAATTTATTCTATTGTCATTTCATACTTATTTGAACATGTGAATGAGGTGTGATGATGGCGGTCCTTGCTGAAAGACACACATCAGACATAGCTCCCCCCAACATTCACCCGCAGAGCGCCGTCCCGTCAGTCGCCAGGTCAGCATGGAGGCAAATGAAACCTAGTGGCCTGCTGTGCGTGAAATCAGCCGCTAACACCATTAGAGGCATCCAAGCAATCGTACCCGAGAAGGTCAACAGGGGCTTCCACTCGGGCCATCTCTGAAGCTGTTCTGGCCGTGCTGAGACTTCTAAGTCATTTCAAGTAAAAACTGTTGGTGCTAAGATCTCGCCACACTAACATAATCTCACAACGTTCCTCCACCAGCACCAGTAACAGCTGTGGTTGGATTGGACATGTACTGTTTCTGGATGTAGGTCACATCAGTGTTCAGACACTCTTACATCAAAGAATTGGTCAATTGGGCCAGATTTGGTGGATGCCTTCCTTGGCACCGTTCCAAGGAGAATTCCCTGTAGACTGGGATTTTCACCACTGCTGGTAGACCTGTAAGACTGTACACTTCAATACACCTGCAGATTCATCTACTTCCTTCACACTATGGTCTTTGACACGCCCAAATGCAGTCACTCCTTTTAGCCAATCATTAACATCTGCTTTGGAGCCATTTTCCACACATGGAACGAGACATTCCCTGCACTGTACAACCTCTTCCCAATCTATGGATCCCGTCACTCACACCCCGCTGGTATTTATAGCCTCATTATCCTCGTGCATCTGCGGGAGCCTGAAGTTACTACCACCTTAAACACACAAGGTGAACCATTTTTGGTCCTGTTCACCAGCTTCCCAGTGGAATGACTCTGTTCTAACTTAAATGGTGCAGCTTGTACAGGCACCTGAATGTAACTGCAGCACTATTTAAGGTGGAAAGGAAAATTTGTGAACAGGCTGGCAAATAGGAACTTCAGCTCCCACATCTTTAACACGATCCCGGACAACTTCAATCCTGCGCTCTGCACATTACGCTCCGGACATTTTCCCAAACCTCTCTGGACAATATGGAGCAGCTCCGCTCAGCGTTTGACCCTGAAGAGACTGAAGAGAGGACCAGCTCCACCTTTACTAGCATCCCAACCCCAACAGCAGCCTGTAAGTAGCAGCCATGCTGTGTGATTGTATCCGTGTTTGCCGGTTGAAGCAGATCATCTTAACCTGAGAGTTCCATAGTGAGGAACAACTTTAATCTACTGTGTGTTGACGTCCAGATGGAAAACCAGTAGCTAGTATAGGTAACATTAGCTACTAGCATTAGCTCCAAGTAACTAGCATAGCTAACTAAATAGTATGAGGGCGGAGCTTATTTACACAGAGGCTCATTTTAGTCTTAAAACCAACCAGTTATGGCTCATTACACCTCCCAACACCATAAAAGCCTTGCAAACGTCTGTTCATAAAACAGCTAAGGGAGATACTTCTGAGACTGGACATCGCTAAACGACTCGGATACAGAAGATAAAAACTGGAATTTGATTAACAGCTACAGAGACGATTGGGCTCCTAACAACCACCTGGAAGACCTGGCAGACCCACCAACACTGTACCCAATAAAACAAACAGCAGTTTATCTCTGAGAGAGAGGAGAACATCAAGCTCCACTCCTGCTTCAGATCTGAGAACATGCACAGGTGTTTCTGTCCATCCTTCTTCCATTGTGAGAAGACACCTCAGCACTATGGAGGTCTGAAAGGAGGTGTAGCTGTTCAAGAAGGACAGGAGATACGCACATCCAACAAAGAAGCTGCTGGTGTTCTCAGAACAATGGACTGACCACCCCAGAGTCCAGAACATCAACATGGATAGTGGGAAGAAGCAGGAGATGCTAAACCAGCTTCTAAGATGGACTTTGGAGGTGTGGTATGTATATGGTTTGCGCCAATCGTTTGTTGCGAATCAGTGTGAAGTTTATAGCAGGGTTATTAATGTTTATAAACAAATGCATTGGGGAGATACAACAGCAAGGGTCCGGTATTAAAATCCATGTGCCTTTTTTCGGAGAATGCCGCGCATGAATAATAATAAGCGCTATGGTTAGCATATGGGTATCCATGAGAGACAGATGATGTCTCCTGCGCTCAAGGACATCCCCCTATACCAAGGTTTTGAGGCTCTTTGAAAAGCACCAAAAGTGACAACACCCCCACTTCCAGACCGTCATGCATACACAAACACACACACACACACAAACACACACACGGTCGCAGAACGCCTCGTATCCTGTGTGTGTGTTGTGCTGTCGGCTCGTCATCTCTCAGTCGGTGCACTCGACTAGACAGCAGCGAGCATGCTGGGATACGACATCCAGCAAAATGGAGTCTTCTCATTACCGCCGCTCCACACACCTGCTGTTTCTGTCTCCTGGAGAACCTGCAAACAAACAAACAAACAGAACACAGGTAAAAGCAAGGAAGCCAAGTGTAATGATGGCGTCTGCCGAGGTGAATGCACAAACCTGCACAGTGAAAATAAGCATTCTGGTCTATTTAAACCCAATATATTAATACAGATAGTAATAAACTAAATATATACTCAATCATCAACTACATTTGAGCCACACCCCTGCATTTTAGAATAAGAAGTCTCATATATACAGTATATATAAAAATAAAGATATATATATATATTTAGTTGCACCCGGAAGGAGGTGTGGGATTGCAGGTCTGTTGGGAAGGAAGATAAAGGTTACCAGGATCAATAAATGATGATAAATTTAGACTGATATGATCAATATTTATTGAGCTACACATACAGAGGTCTGTCTCTCGGCATGGCGTTGGGCCGCCGTGTTTGCTAACCCAACATGCCAGACGTCTCAGCATGGAGTTGTAGAGGTTCCTAATGGTGTCCTGTGATAATCCATCCCATGCAGCTTGAATATCCCCACACATTTCCTGCAGATGGTGCGGTAGGGGTGGAGGTGGAGTGACACCAGGCCTTCTGGACATGTGACATGACAACAAACTGTTCATCTTGGTGCTGACCACGGTGCCTCCACACACAGATTCGTTGGTCGTCTCCACCAAGACAAAAGTGGGACTCGTCACTGAAGATGACCCGCTGCCATTCTGAGTCACTCCATGACAGTCTGGTACGACACCATTGCAGTCTTTGGTGACGGTGACGTGGTGTTAAGGACAGTCGTGGTAACGGTCTGTGTGCATGTAGCCCTGTGTGGTGCAGCCGTCTGCCAATGGTGCTGCACTAACAGGATGACTCATGGAGGGCATCACCACTGAATGTCTGCAGTTGTGGCTGTTGGGTGAGTCAGGTACAGTGATAAGACGAGGTGTGAGTGACGGGATCCATACATCGGGAAGAGGTGCGACAGTGCAGTGAATGTCTCGTTCCATGTGTGGAAAATGGGTCCAAAGCAGATGTTAATGATTGGCTAAAAGGAGTGACTGCATTTGGGCGTGCCAATACATGGCAAACCTTTGCAAAGAAAGCTCTGAAGCTGTGGGCGGGGCTCCTCAGATGAGGGGTTGTGTTATTGTAATGAGTCCCCACTTAACGTAGGAAGGGGAGCCATAACAACTTGTTGAATCCCATGTTTTAGCCCAGAAACACTGACTGGGTGGGCTTATTTCACAGTCTGTGGGCTGACCAGACCGCCAGGTACCCAAATGTAATATGTCCCCTTTAAAAGGGGGCAAAAGCAAAGCCTGAATGTATAAGTGAGATGTTGGGTTCCCTTTACATTATATATGAACTGGATTCAGCTGGAGGTTCACTCTATGCGGATGTTGCTGTATAGGATGAGTGAAGTGGGGGGGGTCACTGATCAAGCTTAGCAGAGGGACAGTCGTGACAGAGGCCACCCAGGGTGGTGAGAGAGAGAGAGAGGGAGAAAGAGAGAGTCTCTTTTCACATCTCTCGCCCTGTTCCCAGCTGGACTCCGAAGCTCAGAGTCTTCAAAGGTCCTGAGGAAGCTTTAAAGATCCCCTCCCCTCCTTTTCAGGGGACAATGAGGTGAAACCGTCTCAACAGGCTGAGAAAAAAGCAGCTCGCCGGCCGAGGGGCTGTGAGGGGCCGGAGAAAAAAGGCAGGACAACGGCGGGCATGCAGGAGGGTCTCTCGCTGTCTGCTGGGGGCCGTGAGGTGAGAGGCCCTCACACTCCTGCGCCTGTGTGCTGCATGTGTGTCTATTACGGATTCACAGCCAAGAGAGAAGGACTGAAGAGAGGCTATGAAGCAGTTGAGCGGTGGACTCGGGGTAGCGTGTCCTAATCCATAGAAATGTTCCATTCCACACTTCCGAGATCAAATGCAGAGCCGACGGGAACGGGTTGCCTACAAAGGAACCTGAATGCCGCTGCATATGGGCAGGGTAGAACCCTGGCTTATAGAGGTGGCACTTCAGTTTGAGCCACAAATCTCAAAACTTGGTAAACAAAGGTTTAGTTTGCTGTTTAAGTGGGTTCTCCTACAATTACTCCAGGGTGCTCTCTCCTGTTGATGCTGCTCTGACAGGTTCTCCTATATTTACAATGTTTAAGAGGTTCCCCAAAATTTACACCTACCCCTTGCAAGCTGTTCTAGAGGGTTGCATGGCTCCAATATGGCCTCTCCATGTGCGTAGTTCCAGAATGTTCTCTTACACTGTTTTAAAGGGTTCTCCTTTGCACTACTCTAGAAGATTCTACCCCATTTACTCTGTTTAAGGGGGTTCTCCTCTGTTCCAGAATGTTTCTCTCTGTTGATGCCATTCTGGCAGGTTCCCCCACATTTACACTGTTCCAGAGTGTTCTCACCTGTTGATGCTGTTCTGGCTAGTTCTCCTACATTTACAATCCTTTAGAAGGTTATGGCAGGTTCTCACACATTTACACTGTTCCAGAGTGTTCTCACCTGTTGATGCTGTTCTGGCTGGTTCTCCTACATTTACAATATTTTAGAAGGTTCCCCCATATTTACATTCTAAAATGCTCTTCCGTGTCAATGCTGTCCTGACAGGTTCTTCTCCATTTACATGGTTCCAAAAGGTTCTGCCCCTTGTAGGCTGTTCTAGAGGACTGCACAGCTCCAGTATGGCCTCCGTATGTGCGTAGTTCTAAAATGTTGTCTTACATTTACACTGTTCTAGAATGTTACCACTATTTGTGCTGTTCTAGATGGTTCTCCTAAATGTACACTGTTTTTAAAGATTCTCCTACAGATAGTTCTACCCCATTTATTCTGTTTTAGATGGTTCCGCTACATTTACCCTGTTCCTGAATGTTCTTCCTTGTTAATGCTGTTCTGCCAGGTCCTCCTGCGTTTACACTGGTTTTACAATTTTTGCACTACTTCAGGAGATTCTACCCCGTTTATGGTGTTCTAATGGGTTCTCCTACATTTACACTACTCCAGAATGTTATCACAATTAATGCTGCTTTAGATGGTTATTCTCCAGCACAGTTATGCAGCTCTAGAATATTCTCCCATAATGGCATGGTTCCTGAATGTCCTCCAACATTTACAGCCTTCTAGAATATTCCCCCAATTTACAATTAACATTAGTTATGCTGTTTTAGATGGTTCTGCTACATTTACCTTGTTCCTGAATGTTCTTCCCTGTTGATGTTGTTCTGCCAGGTTCTTTTACACTGGTTCCTTTACACTGGTTCTCCCATTTTTGCACTACTCCAGAAGATTCTACCCCATTTATGGTGTTCTAATGGGTTCTCCTACATTTACACTGTTTTAGAATGTTATCTCCCATATAGGTTCTCCTATATTTGCCCCATGAAGACAGACGAGGCTTCAGTCATCTGGCCCTAGATGCTTGACCACCAGGCTCGGTGGGAGACACTTGTGGCCCTGGAGTGATCATCACCAGCAGTATTATCAGACCAGATGCAGATGCTACTGTGGAAGCACTACATCTTTACCACTGAGTTGCTCATGACGGGCTCTAGATAGCTCTATTGTCACATAAGGCCGCTGTATTACTTCAACCCGTTCAGGTTCTCCACTACACTGTCTAAAAGTAGGTTGTGCTTAACGTTTATGAAAGGCATTTAAACTGAACTGACTTAGTACATGCTAACGGCAGCCTTACAGTGTATACAAAACCCCAGACAGCTTCCAGGAAGCTTAGAGTGAGTGTTATTGAGGACATCAGAAAATGTTTATTTGACGTTCTGGGAAGATTTGAAGGAAAGAGTGTGAACCTCATTTGCAATTCACTGGACTTGATTGCCTGTCTAGGATGGGGAACTGCCAAAGGGTGGGCCATTAGGTAATGGGGACACTATTAGAAACTTGTTTATTCACCGAGCACCATTTCCATTAGCATAGCACTAAAACACTGTAAAACTGGGCTAAAATATCTAAAGAAATCTACAATCTACAAACATGAATGATGTACAACCCTACACCCTACTGAAAACACACTCACCACCAAAAGAACAGCTGCACCCAGAAGGAGGTGTGGGATTGCAGGTCTGTTGGAAAGGAAGATAAAGGTCACCAGGAACAATAAATGATGATACATTTAGACTGATATGATCAATATTTATTGAGCTACACATACAGAAGTCTGTCTCTCAGTATGGCGTAGGCCAACATGTTTGCTAACCCAACACGCCAGACGTCTCGGCATGGAGCTGTAGAGGTTCCTAATGGTGTCCTGTGATAATGCATCCCATGCAGCTTGAATATCCTCACACAGTTCCTGCAGATGGTGCAGTAGGGGTGGAGGTGGAGTGACACCAGGCCTTCTGGACGTGTGACGCGTGACAACAAACCGTTTATCTCGGTGCTGACTACGGTGCCTCCACACACGGATTCGTTGGTCGTCTCCACCAAGACAAAAGCGGGACTCGTCACTGAAGATGACCGGCTGTCATTCTGAGTCACTCCATGACAGTCTGGCACGAGTGACGTTGATGTGGTGTTAAGGATGGTCGTCCTACGTCGAGCAGCCGTCTGACAATGGTGCTGGCACTAACAGGATGACTCATGGAGGGTATCTCTGCTCACTGAACGTCTGCAGTCGTGGCTGTTGGGTCAGTCAGGTACAGAGATAAGGCCCATCATTGCTTATGTCACTTGCACGGTCGAGCGTGAATCTTGAATCATTAGCATGTCTCATGATGTCAAACCTAGCCACCAAGTTTAATTTCTGGGCCTGTGATGCCGGCAGTGATGGTACAGGTTGATGTTCAGCACTGTGTTCATCAGCTCCAGTGCTGTTTCTGGAACTTGTCCCTTGCGTACAGAGGTTCTCCGAATTCTCAGGATCTTTTAATGATAGTGTGTGGTACAGATGATGATCATCTCCAATTTCATTGCTGTGTTGAAATGAACTCCCCATCTTCTGAAAGACTCCCAACATGCCCACCTGCCATACTTCTCTCTGTATATCCTCTAAATCCCATATCCTCTAATCCCATCTGCCCAATTTAAGACAGTCTAGAAATCAGTGACTCATGTCATGTTTCACTCCTCATATTCCAGACACGAGCAGCTTCATTCATTTTTGTGCTACAGTAAAATCAGCAAAATCCCAGGACGAGGTTCCCACACATTCTCGCGAGAGGATGTCAACTTGTCCCGTCTCGCGCACGCACACTCGCACGCGCGCTCATCACCTCGGGGATTGGCTCACGAGCGTTTGTTATTGGTGGTGACGTAGCAGCCGTGATGGGAACTTCTGTTCTTTTTACTTGAGCCGATTCTTTCGAGTCATCCGTTTCAGTGACATCCGATTCATCAAATCATTCATTCAAGTCGAGTCAACTCAACGTAATTCCACTTAATGTATGATTCAGTGCATTGTGAGTCTGATATTCGCAAAGATTGGTCAACTTTGTTCACATGTACAGAGACATTCGATTCAAATAGTCGTCTTTTTCCTTATTACTTTCCTATAAAGTGACATTTGATTCAGAACGTGAGTTTGAGGTGCGCTCAGAGCTACCACTTTATCCGATTTACTAAAGAATCAGCGTTATTGGGGCTTTATTAGACGCCTTCAGCCAACGACACGGCCGTAAACACGGTGAAGATGCTCGACGCGGCTCAGTTGAACAGGTGAATCGGTTCGATCGATTCTTTGAAAGGAACCGATTCAAACGCGCGACTCGTCCACGAGCCAGAACGTCGCGAGCGTCTCTCCTCCTCCTTCCACCGCTGCTTTCTCGCTGTCCGCTTCTTCGCGTCAGTGTTTATTCGCGTTGTCATGGCGGAGGGACGCGGAGATCTGCCGCCGTCGCTCCAGCTCCTCTCCTCGCCGCCGGCCAGCAAGCGGCCGTGCCTGCGCCCGGCTCCTCGGGGCCCTGGTCCAGGGCCGGGTCCGGGCTTCCCCAACTCGCGGTCCCGCTGCCCGGAATCCCTGTTGGACTGCGCCGCCAAGGCCGTGGCGGAGAAGTGGGCCTTCGAGCGGGTGGAGGAGCGCTTCGAGCGGATCCCGGAGCCCGTGCAGCGCCGCATCGTCTACTGGTCCTTCCCGCGGAACGAGAGGGAGATATGCATGTATTCGTCGTTCCAGTGCCGGGCGGCGGGCGAGGACGCTCCCGCGGCGAGCTCCAGCGCCTCATCGGCTGGCTCGGCCACCGCTCCCGGAGGAGGGGCGTCGGGCACGGCAGGGAGCGCCGGGACCGGAGCCACTGGAGACGGGCTCCCTTTCCGGCGGGGAATCCGACTTTTGGAAACGGGCTGTGTGGATAATGTGCTGCAAGTCGGTGAGTGGGAAAGCCAGCAGACGGCTATCCTCTTTGTGTTCCACTAAACATAACAAACAAACAAGCTAGCTAGCTAACGGTCACTTCAATTTCTGCTTCGCTTCGTGTGGAAACGGTGGAAGTTTCCTTTACCTAGCTAAAATGAGCTAGTTTTTATGTAGTGGGGAAAAGTGAATTCGACATCTTGGGTCCTGAAAGAGTTGAATCCGAGGGTTTCCTGCTCGATATTTTCTGTTTCTGGGTCTTTTTTCGTGTTTGTATTTTTGTTAGCATCAATGCTAACGCAGTTTACCTCAGAGAGAGAGCGAGCGCGAGCGAGGGGGGTTTAAAGATTAAAAGGGGCTCACGTTTCACCCGCACAGGGCTCGGACGCGGCTGCTTTTTCGACTTAGTTCGCTTGAATAAGACCCCAGATCTTCGAGAAAACACAATCTTCGACTATTTATCTTTTTCTTAGTTCCTAGCCTAGCTTAAAACTCCACTCTTGCTTCTCCCCCCTCCGTTTAAACGCCTCACAATGGAGGCGCAGCGTCTCTCGCTCCTCAGCTCGGAGAGGAGGAAGGAAAAACACAACCGTGGTGGTCAAAACGTTCTTTGTAGCCCGCTTGCTCGATCGATCTTCGAAGTTTAGGCTCATTTTCTTGGGGTTTCCAACGGTTTTTGTGACTCATACGACCCTGTTTTTCTGTGAGAGGGGGTTGCTTATTGGATCTCTCATTGTAATGAAGTGCAGGCTAATCCGCTTGAGTCCAATCTGATGGCTTTTGTTTATTTGCTTGCTTGCTAAGGACAAAGGACGTCTGTCTATCTCGACCAGCCCTGAGAAAGCACATGTGCGGGGACTTATTAATCCGAGAGCTCGGTTTTATATCGAAAATCGACTGTATGAAGGCTGAAAAAAGGAGTTTGCTGGGGTTAAAATCAGTCGTTGTGTGGCTTCAGCAGTCTTAATGCACAATAGCTCTAGCTCCCTCCCCCCTTCAGGATGATCAATCAGAGAGCTGGAGGAGAGGAGAAAAAGCCCTCTCAGGATCAGAAACAGGATCACTTTATATCGCCTAGTATGTTACAAATACAAGGAATCTGTCTTGGTGACTCACATACGTATGACATGCAACATACCAAACAGACCAGACATGCACACAGACTTAACAAATATTTAACCAGGAAAAATAAAGTTAAACACAATAAACAGGCTTATGAATGGAGCAAAAGAGAGGCATGGGTACATGTGCACGTATGCATATCCATGCAGGTTTGGAGTAGACATGTAAACACTGTTATATACATATTATTATGGAGCGGTAAACATGGCTAAACGTATTATGTGTGCAGTTGTGCAAGTGCATGTCTGGTACTGTAAAGCCTCAGATACAGACCACAATCTGCATTCAAGGAACACCAGAAAGTCCTTTTCCACCAATTCTGGATTAATCCAGAGCATACAGGGTGAGGAAAAATGAGTGAACCTTATTATATGCTTATCTTTATTGTGTTTTTGGCTCTCATAAGGCCACTGGCTTGAGACTGAAAGGGGTCTACACATGTGCAGGGACTTTTTGTGTCAGAGCTTGGTATTATATTGACCCCCCCCCCCCCCCCCCAAAAAAAAAAATTCAGGTTGATCAGTTATTGGCTTATTGTTATCTTAAGGCTCTCGTGTTCACTAGAAGGTTTGCACATGTGAGGACACTTATTAAGCTCAGAGCTTATCCATAGCATGTATAAAGGTGGAGCAAAGGAATTTGCATTGGTGGAGGAAGGACAACCCCATAGCAGCTGATGGGTACCTTCTCCAGACCTGCATGGCATGTGTTTTGGAAGCCTGGCGTATCCTGCACAGTCTGCTCAATAGAAGTCATGCATGGTCTGATTGTGAGAGGGCCCACACAGTGTTCAGTGTTGGCCAAGTTTGAAGCCTATTCCGCCAGACAAGGGGGAACAAAAAGCACCTTTGTGATGAGCCCAGCTTTTTTAGTATGTGTTTTCGTTTCTTGAAATAGTGGTGTTGAACTTGAGGTGAGAGTGAGAGAGCGTGTGTGCACCTAATTCGATAAGGAAGCAGCGGATGGTTTATCCTTACAGAGATTTACTGTCTCACGGCGTACGTGGAAATGTGATAACTTTGGCTGTAATGAAATAACACGGGCACTTATTTAGCTGCCTTGAAAGGTTGCCTTCATGAGGGAATCACTTTAAACGCAAACTTTGTTTTCAATTTCTCCGTACCAGGACCTACTATGTGCTGTATTCGGGTCACTTTTGGGTGGATTGCAAGGGCTCTTCTCACAGTTATTGGTGGAACCTGTAGTTCCACTACTGACAAGTAGTTGACCATAATGCATAGTTTTGCCCTAGCGTAGACGTGCCGTATTAGGGTTGCATTCTTCTAATAATAGAGTATCGTCTGTCAGATTACAGTGGACCCTTTTTGTGGAGATTAGCACAGCCTTATTCAAGGTTGACAAGTTGTTTTTTTTATTTCAAAGGGGTATTGAGATGTGAACAAAGCCGTTCAGATTGGTTTGGTGTGAAAGGGTTCATTTGTACATACTCAGGTTTGTTTACTGTGGTGCTGATGGTAACCAGGGATCACTGTGTCTACACAAATATAGCTATTTTGTTGGCTATCCAAAACCACCAATCAACCTACATGTGCCTACAGTTTGTATATCTGATGGTCATTGTAAATCCTTTTTTTTGGTGTTGTTTTGCCTGGCATGTTCCCTTTTACCCTGGATAGATTCAAATACATTGATTAAAGCATGTTTTTACTAATGTCTGAGACATCCAGCAGGGTATAATACTGTGAGGGAGATTTTAGAGGTGGATGTCTTGCTGAGTTTGTCTAGAGCAAAGAGAGATTTCATGCCAAACAACTCTAAAGGCCTCTGTTTTACATCTCAGCCCCTTAAATACACTGAAATTTGGTCAAATGTTTCCTTTTAGCCGCCTGGTAGTGACCAGTATGTCAAATTTGAATACAACTTGGTTAATCCTCCTTTTGGTTATCAAATATTCAAATGACGAAACAGTCACACATCCTTCTAAACTTGTCATCTTTTGTCTCTTAGTGGGAACAAGTGAATAGATGCCTGGACTGTTTTTACACTGCAGGGGCTAATACGCCAAGATCTGACACCGGTTTAGGGCAGTCTGAACTAACACAGCTGTGATTCGGCTTTGTCCTGTCGAGTATGGTCAGTTTTGTGCATCTCGGTTTGTGTTATAACAGCGATGGCTTTTTCCCCCTAGGGGACAGTTCACACCGGTCAGTCAGCGTGCCGCCTTCTGAGTGGCCTGGTTTCTTTCCGAGGCTTTACTCCTGTGCTTTTATCTGAGCCAAACTTCTGTACCAGCCCGGAGTTAGTGCTTGTTTTTTTTATCGTTCTCTCGCTGCTTCGTGTCTGGACTTCCTCTCTTTGAACCTGGTAGTCACAAAGAAACTGCAAATGAGGTGCAGAAAGTCCTTACTCTGATCTTTAACGCCTTCACTGCTATGCAAGCCCTGGGTTTCACACTCCACTCAGTTCAAGGAAGCCAGCTTCACTTCAGGTCACTGTACTGAGCCTCGCAACCCTGCCAGGGGTTTCTCAGTGGCTCGTGGTTCGGCTGCCTGGCTGATACCGATGCAAATATGTTCTTGGATGGTTTTTAAGTTAATGAGCTTAAGCTTCGTGCTATGCACTTTGATTGGGCAGTGTTGTAAGGTTCCTTTTGTTGTCACTTCAGGACTGGACAGACCAAAATGTGCTGTTTATTTAGTCTAGTGCCATTTAATGCCCTGTCCTTTAGTAATGGTGTGCAGTAACATCATATCATGGTACTCTGACTGTTATGCTATCTACTATAGTAGTAATAATAATAATAGTAGTAGTAATAATAAAAATATCAGAAAAGCATACTGTGACATACTGTGTGTGTGTGTGTGTGTATGTGTGTGTGTATGTATATATATATATATATATAAATTATTATTATTATTATTATTATTTTTATTTTTATTTTTTTACACACACAGGACTGTGTGTATTTTATGGTATGTATAAAATGAATGGTGTGCTATTACTTTGCCAGTGCATACGATATGTCGGCCTACAGCTGACGGCTTTCCTGCTGCCCATTGTTGGAGTTAGTGTCTTAATTAGAATAATTAATTCTAGTTTGTGTTTGTGTCTTTCCCCTCCCCTCCCCCTGTACCCGAGTCTTATAAAGTCCTTGGAGAGGAGGTTCCAGCTTTGAGTTAGGCCTGAGGATTATTGGGTCATGCTTTGTTACCCAGCTGTAGAAACCCCCTCCTTGTTCTCAAAGAGGGGAGGAGGTGTGCGTGTTGGGCGGGGGTTTGTTAAGAGTACAAAGCTGTATTGAGGTGTCTTTATGGAGCCACCAATGGTGGCCAAGGGGCCAAAGTTCTAGCAGATTTCTAGCCTGTGGCCACTTGGGTAAAGCGTCTTAAGTGAATTGTGTTTTTTTTTTCTACTTGCACAGCTATTTAGCTTCTTGGAGTTAAAGATGCTGGAGTGGTTCTTGGGTTAGGTGTATGGTTCTAGGAGAAACCTTTTACGTTATGTGGAGGTTTGGGGAAAAAATAATGGCAGGCTTTTTTTTTTTTTTTTTTTTTTTTAATGACTTTGGTTTTCTTGGGTACTTTTATTTAGGAACTTGAATGAGCACCGTGAAATCACTTCAGAAAGTGGGAGCAGGGTGATTTTAGACTTAACTTTCATCAGTTTTGCCAAAAAGTAAGATGCTGTGAGACCTTCATCTTGGAAGGGTGCATAAGAAGTTTAATGCCTAATAGATGCAAAAAATTGCTCCTTTCTTTCTTAAAATGAGTAAAAATGTGTTGATTTATGCAAGTGGTCATTGGCAAGCCTGAGCATGGGACCTTTTACGGTTGGAGTTTAGTATTGTGTGCTGTTTTGCGTGGGACCTCTTCGCCATGACTCAAATCTTCTCAGACTGCGACGCCACCTCGCTCCTCAGCTTCTCGCCCTTGTAAATATCTCTTTCTCAATCTTCGGATTTTGACAGACGCTTTTGGTGTTGGTGGTTTCTTTAGGAATGACTCGAGCTGTATTTCATCTGTGGTGGTTGCCAGGTTTTGGGCGGGGGTGTGGTTGAGAGCAGTCAGTTTTCAGTCAGTACCCCCTTCATTTTGCCCTTATTTATTAGTTTTAATTTCAAAGGCATTCATTTGCAAATTAGACATATGAAAGCCCCTCTCTTTACAGGCGTCAGCAGTGTCCCGCCAAGTTTGTCATAGAGCGAAACGACTCCCAGAAGCATCGGACAAGCGCAACAGATACTGACAGCGACAGTTTGATCTTGTATACCACAGCACATCTGTTTTTCCCCACTTCTAGACACACCACAGTTATTTCTGTGCTTCTTTTGAGACAGTTTTTAATGGAAACGGATTGGTACCAATTTACATACAAGGCTGGAGGGCGTTGGGTCACGATTTCACGATGCGATATTCTTCGTGGAGTTTGCACCGTGATACAGTTTCATTGTGGAACTGAATAAGAAATGGCAAAACACACATTGCTTTCGTTTCTTTGGGTCAACATTCAGTAGCCAAAACACGACCACAGCCTCCGGTGAGAATATTGATAAGATTGCCTTTAACAGAACATACTCTACATGTCATAGTCCTCTTTATCCAGGACCCACGCCGTGATGTCACTCTTTCCTATTTAGCACCAGTTCCTCTTCTTTGAGCGCTGGCGTCATTTTTGGTCTTTTTGTAATCGGGACACATCTCATCCAGCCCCATACAAGTTCAACAAGGGGCCGCTAATTCCGCTCCCGTCTTTCGGCGCCCACGCTGACAATGTTTAATCAAGGTAATTAATTCCTCGCCTTCGAGTCACAAAGAAAATCAGTTAAACAAATCTTCTTTTTTGCACTTATTAGGAGTCCGTCTTTTGAAGGACACGGCCATTAAGCACTTTGTCTTCCTCCAAGTCTTTTATCAAAGGAAGGAAATTAATTTTGGGAGTGGGGGAGGGGTGGGGTAGTCAGGTATCTCATCAGTGCAACATTTTGGGGGACGAAAAAGACTGTCTGAAAGAAGGAATCTTCAGGAACTCGCAGGAAAGTTTGGGAATTCTCTATGCAAGTGGTGTCCCACCTACAGAATAGATCATGCATGCTCAAACAAGACTGTTTCTGTGTATGCTTCAGAACGAAATGCCAGTTTTACTCCTTTTGTTCTATTGATTTATGTCTTTTTCTTTATGCGCAGTTAATAACTGTACATCCAAACGCTGCTAGTCAGTAGTGACCAGCATGTTTAGTCAAGTTTATCAGCTACTAAAAACAGTTACTAGGTAGCAAGATTAGCTAGATTACATAGTCCAGGCTAATCTATTACTGACACTAAATTTTTTCCTTCTTTACTGGCACATATTTCCTTTTGTTTTAATTGGTCAGTGCAGTAGAAACACTCAAGACAGAGGCCACTTGGCCAACTTTATTTCCACCAGAAGACGACCACACAGGTTGCATGGATCACTTTGTGGCCAGTGGAATATGTTACTCCATGTGGAAATGGCTGTTACTGGGAGTCAAGCCTACTGCGACATCCATCCACTTGTTTAGATATGTACAGTAACTGCGAGGAGGAGGAGGAAGAGGAGTGTTGCAGTTTTGGTGTTAATGAAGTACAGGAAGTTGAATTAATCAACTAATCAATTCAATCAAGGTTTGTCGCTGAGCATCTAAGCTTCATATTCGCAGATAGCTAGCCCCTGAGTGGGCTGTTAGCTTCTTCCTCTCTCGGTTCCACTCCTTATCTGGACTTTATGATGACCTGGAGCAATGAATATATACACTCATGCGTGTACGCCTGTACATATTGTCCTTCACATGTTCTGGGTCAAAAGCTTTACCTGTTAAACTACTCATAGAAGCCTTTTTCCCTCTTTGATCTCCAAGCCGCCAGTTGATGATTACGCCAATATCTCCCCGTGACTGAGCCATAATGGAACTTTTATGTGTTTATGTAGCGGAAATGGGGGCAGGCACGTAATGCCTTCTCAGTCATGTATGTTTCCAAGCTGTTCCACCCTTAGAACCTTTTTTTGCCTACTAATTGAACATATTTACATATTGGTCTATACAGTGTATGTATCGGTTTATGTTGATTATGTTGATCATGATTCTCCTCTGTTTGGGTGTCGTCGTCAGGGCTTGAGGCTACTCAGATGTCTTCTCTGAACAGGAGGACCTTGAGGCAAGCCTAATAGGAACACATTTGGCTGTAATTGCCTAACAAATGCAGGAGAATCCAGGGGAAACAAAAAAGGGAGAAAATGAGAAGGTAAATCAGCTGCACTAGAGCAGAGCGAGCAAGCGAAGGAGAGGGGAAATGAGAAGCAGCCGTAGGGAAGAGTGAAATGCTGGGCAGTGTTGATGGAGATATCACAGGTTTTGAGATGCAAGCGTTCATTAATGAAGCCTTCTTGGGCACTGATCTGTACCGAAAGGATGTCTGGAACCCTGACGGCTTGTTTTGACTTTTTTTTGTGCCGTTATTTCAGAAACAAGTTTTTAACCCAGACAGAAACCACATTCCCAGAACGTTTCAGAATGTTCAACCAGCAAATCATGCAAATTTCAGTTGTGCTTGTTAACCCGGTGACTTCACTATCAATACTGTGATGTAGGTGGTGTAGACTGATCAATGTGCAGTATGGATAGATCGGGTGGAGCTGCGTTCGTGTGATTTGAGAACGGAGGCTGGCCGGAGCTCACTTTGGCGGAGAGAAGGAGAAAAGGCCCTCCATCTGCGGCTGTAACACTAAACTGAGGAGCGCAGGAAACTCAAGCAGCTCCAAAGCGCCGCCCTCCCCCACAGCAGCCCCTTTCATCCAGCTGAGATTTTGTGTGCAGGCTTTTTTTCGTGGCCAGTTCACATGGAAACTTAATTTTCTCAGTCTGGACTGAGAGAGGAAGGCTAATGCTTGCTGGAGATGGGGTCAAATATCCTGCCAGAAGGCAAAAGAGGGGGGAAAAGGGCCCCAGTCAATGGCAGTTAGCGACGTGCAAACCTCTATGCAAATGGCACACGGTCGCTGTAGACTTCTAGCGCGGCTCATGTGTGCTTTTTGAGGCCATGCAAGGTAGCCTAACTGTGCTGGGTGCTAGCAGGTGGTGTATACCACCATGTTCGTTGTGCTTGACCATTGTATTGCTGCACCAGTATTCAAATCTAAGGATAACATTTGTGCATCGTACGGTTGATCAGCACAAAACATAATTTCATTGTGCTTGAAGGCATGTAAGAGACTTGCTGTTCTTATGTTCCAAGTCAATCCGAGGAAGCTAAAGCAACTGTGCTTTGATGTAGACCTGCAAAATGCTGGCATGTAGCTTTTTAAAAGTATGAACCCCCCCCGCCCCAGTTGACATGTAGGAGGCTGTGTAGCTCTGCAGTGGTGTTTCGACACAGATGGTGAAGGGCTTTCCTCTCATGAATATTTAAAGAGCTGAGGACAGGGTCCAGTTGGCTTGCTAACTGACGTGTAAAGGCAACTGGTTAAGTGTTAAGGCCACATGTGATTTAATTAAGAGACTCCATTAATTGTGATTAGGCCTGCTTCCCCACCCGGAGTACGAATAAGACGTTATGAATATGGAGCGAGGTCTTGTATGCGCCCGCAAGCCTACTAGCTTTATTTTCTGCATTGGTAACTAAACTTAAGGCCCTCTTGATGGCATCCCCCTTCACTGGGGCTCTTTGTTCTGCACTGAATTATTTGTTTCGAGTGGACCTTAGATTGTCTGCCACTTTGATGAGCGTTCGGCCTTGAGAAGAAGCCCCAGCGTTCCTTCCCTACGATGCCATTGCGACTAATGGAGATGCCTTTTGTCTGGGCGTGGGGGCTACCTGCTCATGTTGGCGTGCGACAGTCAGTCTGGGTTTTGCCTCAGCGTAAACATGCATCTCCACCCAGAGGTAAACGCACATTAGCAGCAGCCTCAGAGACCCGCTTCTTAGAAGAGGAATACGGGATCTGTGAAACGGTGATGGAAGGCTGGTTCCGTTTTTCCCAAGCTGATTCTTTGTTCTTTTTCGTGAATCAAACATATGGTTTATGGAGTTATAGGTCTGTTCGTCCATGTAAGCAGGCAAAAGGAGGAACCATGTCGGATCCTACGAAGCAACAGTTGTAGGGCTCGTTGTTAGCATGTTGTATGATTTCACAAAACTTTATTTTGGTGCTGGTGGCACAATTGCACCCGTCAATCTATCCATAAGGAATGATTAGTCTATGACTAGTCTGTGCTTTTCTTTTTAGGTGGTCATAAAGCTTCCTTGCTCTTTGGGACTAGATAATGACACGCTGTTTGTGTTGAGGGGTGTTAACAAATTGTTCCAGTAACGTGCCTCTCTGAATGAGCAGGCAGCCTTTATTCTCAGGGCTTGTAGTTTTGAGTCAGGTAACCACTTTATCGCTATTAATTTCAGCTTGGTTTGGTGACTCACATTCTCGCATGAGATTTTTCAGCTTGACTAGAAACCATGAGGTGACTGCATGTGCGCTACCACACAAAGCATCAGCTTTCCTGCTGCATCACCTTTGTACACGGTCTGTATATTTCACAGGTCCCCTAAAGGGATACTCCATCCTACATTGGTATGTGGTCTCTATTTTGACATGTTTCCTGTACTTGAAAAAGAACAGAAAAACCCAATGACTCAAAATGTGTCTATTTAATAGACGTACATTTCCTGTCATGAGTGATGGTTGGTGTTTTAAAGCACTTATACACATGGAAATGGGCTCATTGCTGGTGTTTTAGGGTGTTTCATGGCTCAAATGTCTCACTCTGTCATGGCTGTCTCAGACTAGTTACCAGACTCCTTCAATGTGCGTGAGTTCTGGTTCTCTTATATGTGGTTCTGTATTGTCCTTGAAGATTCCACCCTGAAGTCTGTAAGCATTGCTACTAAAGGCTAAACAAAAGCACTAGTAATGTTCATGAAGGCCATGTGTCTGTATCCGTGTGTACAGATGGTGTAGACCCTCCATCATGGCAGATTAGGTTGAAGTCTTTTCATCAGTGCTCCTCACGTCTGTCATCGCTTGCGTATGAGAGAGGTAAAAACGTTGCGGCTCCTAAATAATGAAAAGCCTATTCATGAGGTGCCCTTGCATTTGTACCCCTTCATACAGAGAGAGGTCAGAAGCTTGCCCCCCCCCACACCGCTTCCTCCTTTCCCCACGTTAAAGAGAGATACTGTATAAAATATTGATAGAGGTGAGGTCAGTAATAGCCTGGTTAGCATTGTGGTGCATGTAATTTAAGGTAGGTAGCATGTAATTTAAGGTTTGCTCCCATTTCAGATGAAGCAGGGAGTAAAAATCAGTTTCATTGAATAAATGAACGCAGTGAAATTAATTGTTAGAATGGGCTGATATCCAATCAGCTCCTTGCTGTGGTTGGTATGCAGTTTACAGTACATTTACATTTATGGCATTTAGCTGATACGATTACATGTAGGCCAATGTAGTGTGGGGAGTCTTGCCCAAGGGCTCTGATTGGTGTAGCACAGCACAGTCACCCAGACCGGAATTCGAACCCCAGTCTCCCACATACGGTGGCAGGTAAGGGTGTTATCAGTTGCACCACACCAACCACACAGTTATTAGTCGTTATTGGGATCTCGGTCCTTTTATGAGCGTATTGTGAGAATCTTCAGCACATTGACGTGCATTTTTTTCACCTCTTCCATTTGATCAAACCTCAGATTGTGCTGCACATTGTTTGTGTGACCAAGTATTGTGACGTTGTGCATACAGGACTTCTGCAGCTAGTCTTCATGGTCACGATAATATCGTCTTATTGTCCACCGCTGCATGCAGTGTAAATTTCAATGGCCCTTTTATCGGTGTGCCTCTTTCTGTGCCAAGCAGCTTTTCTCCTCTTTTCACTGCGGCCTAATGATGGGCCTTTTGGTGATACGGCCCATTAGACACTCGCTTCTCTCTAGCAAACCCGGGAACAGATGACTGCAGGGAAAGGAAAGAGAGAGAAGACTGAGGGGGAGAGAAGGAGAAGGAGAAGGGGAGAGAGACGAAACAAATGAAGGTGGAGTAAATAACCAGCCAGCGGAGAGAGAGAGATGGAGAGACCTCATTAGTCTTCAAGGCCTCCTTGACTGTGGGGCTGACAGTCAACACGTCAGAGCAGCAGCAGCAGTCGCAGCCGCAGCAGACATGCAGAGAGAGGGGGCTACCCCTGTTTCCAATTCATACATGCTCTCCACCCCCTCCCTTGCTCTCCGGCTTGATTAATGTGGGCAGCAGCCGTGGGGGTAGAAGTCTGGGGACCTGCGAACGCTCACTCTCTTGCTCTCTTTTTCCTCTTACGCTCTGGTGACGTAACAGTTCATTTGTTTTTCAGTGTACAGTATATTAAGCACATTTCCTACTGAAGGGGAAACAGCCATATTCAGTTGTTTGTGTTGACTAAGATCTGATTTACAGCAGTTTATTAACCAAGCAAGCTTGATTCGTACAAGTGCATGTGATATTCAAGCAAATACGTGTGATGTTCACCACTTATAAAACAGCGTTCACAAGCAGACACGATTGTACTCCACTGTCTGCTGCTTAGGCACGAAATTTATCAGACTTTGACAGACATATGCTCCTATATATGTGCATTCTTTGTACTGTAGCTGATAATCACAGTCCTGTTACACTTAGCCAAGTTAGCTAAAAGCACCGCTGCTGAACTGAGGCAGGAGATGCTGCAGTGAACCCAAACAGAGCTCCTTATTTTGGAATTTGCAGCTGCGGTGCCTCAGCAGAAGAGGTGCCCCACAGCATCGCTACGTTGAGAGACTGGAGCAATTCTATGAGGAACATTCTGATCTGCTAATGTTTCTGATTCTTCTGATGGAATATATCTTGAGCTTGATTCAGTGAATCGAATCACTGAATCAGAACGCTTAGTGTATCAAATTGTTCCTAATCTGCGAAAATGGCTTTTGAATTGAATTGCAAGCCAATGAATCATGAATCGAATCGATTAGTGTATGAATTGTTTTTAATTTAAAAAAAAAAAAAAAAGAAAAATGAATCGAATTTATTTGCTCTCAGCTCAAGTCTCTTCTTTGCTATGCTCTGCTCTTCTCTTTCTGTTTTAAACAGAGTCAGACACAGTCTGGACTGTAATTCACCATGTCCTGCACAACCAGTGCTGTGGGACCCCAATCTTTTGACTCCTTCTGTAGAGATAATAGCTTTAGCTGCTTTTAACCCCCAGCTGTGTTGCATGGAAGACACAATGCAGCTGCAATAATCGATTGACTCGCTTCCTGCTTTGTGTCTTCATATTTGGCCTGGTGTGGTATGTAGTACAGTCTTTTCTTCCCCTACACTAATTTCTACACCACTCACAGATATATATGCCTAAATTCTTGGGCTTCCAGATCAACCTGACTTTGCCAAGACCCAGCCTAGAAGTCACTCATGGAGTTGAAAACAATGCGCTGAGTGCTCTTGTATAGGCTTTTTGGGGAAGATTGTGCTCGCAGTCATGGTGTAACAGGATCAGCTTGAAAAAAGCACAGGGGGCGGCCATTGTGGGCCTGCAAAGGAGAGGAGGAGAGTCCATGGAGGCCGCAGGATCTGCCTGAGCCACTTCTGTGGAGGAGGGGATGGGAGTTCTGCAGTTTTCCCTAAATGCGGTCACTTGACTGAAACATATTGGAAGTTCCTTTTTGCCGGCAATGGAGCTGCGAGGCTAATGTAGCTAACAAGTAATGAAATGGCTTAAATGACCTCATGCTGTGGACAGTAATGTCAGTGCGACTTCCCAATGTGGTTTCTGATGCTGTATGCCATCAACAGAAGTTGACAGAAGTACATTGTATAGCCATAAACGATGACCATGATTATATGCGGCCTGTTGTTGTTGTTGTTGTTGTTGTTGTTGGTAACCTCACACTTGGTTTGTTTGTTTAGTTTTAAAGTTGACATTTACCATGTCGTTCTGAGTGACTTATTCACAAAGCATCTTTCAGCAATGATCCCTGATCTAGGATCAGTTCCTGTCTCTTTTTATAGACTTAGAAGTAGGGCTTCCTAAGTGGTTCTTGGCTTGGACATTCAGTTCTGCACTCCTAAAAATAAACTGGTTATTGGCCTTTATGTATGGTTCTAGAAAGAAACACGTTTCATTTGAACCTTTTTGTTACAAAGAGGTTCTTACAACTAGTTTCAAGAACCATCCTCTTGAAAGGCTCTTTTTGTGGGAACCGGGAACAAGTGGTTCCTCCTCTGTGGCCTCTTTTTTTGAGCAGGTGATTGGCTTTATAAACTTGGTAACGAATCTTTCCCATTACGTGGAGGTTCTTTTAAAGCCTCTGTCATGAAAATGATTCATTCAGTAAACTTCAGTTGAAAGGTTCTTTAGGGAACCTAAAGTGGTTCTTCTACCGAGGTACCCTTTTGGTGCCCTTTCATTGTTAGGAAGGTGAAGAAATGCCTTCAAATAGTGTAAAAACTCTATTTGGAGAACTACACGTCTCGAGTACCAGCAGTATGTCTATTAGCCATCCACTGAAAGGTCCCACAGGGAACCCCAGATTGGTTCTTCTATGGCTTCCGAAGATCATTTTTGCACCCTCGCTGTATGGTTAAAAGCAGCACCACCTCCTCCTCTGAGTTTGTTGAGGAGAGGCCCCTGGACCAAGTTATATTTAAGGCTGTGACAGCGTCCTCTATCCCAAGGGGACGTCCTTTTGGCTGCTCCAAATACATGCAAGCCCCTCTGGGTGATGCACAGTCTCCCAAGTTCCTGAAGCCCGCTTTGACTTTCCTGTGTTGTCGTTGTCTTGATTTTAAATTCTAATTTTTGTGCCTGGTATAATTTCTCCTCAGAAGGAGGGAACACTAAGCACTTTTTTTTTTTTTTTTTTTTGCTGCGGCAGCAGAAACGAGGCAGCGCCGGCGTCAAAGTGTAAATCAGTGTTGAAAGTGCACCAGCTTATCTTCAGGATAAACCCAGCCTGTTACAATGGCATTAAGGCGCAACCCATGAAAGCCGCAATTAAGCACTATCTGATCTGATTCCTTCAGAAAGGCCCATCCATCAGCCTTTAAGGTTTTTTTTCCCCGCTTTTCTTTTCTTCTTTATGTAACGAAGGTCTTCCAGGTTGGTTTGAAAGACACTTGCTTTGCATTATAATGGGCTGTAAGCTCACAGGTATGGCCAGGCGCCAAGTCGCTGCATCATTTAGTGTCATTTTGCAGTGAAGCAAGCAAAGGCCGAGCTGCTTTGTGTTGCTGTTAAGTAGGTGTGCATGTTCAGAATTGGCCTGGCTGGTAAATTGTTATTGATGTGTGAGCTGTGAGAATGTTAGCCAGAGCCGATGATGCTCATTCTCAGTGTTGATCATAATTGTATTTATGCGGCCTACGTGCTTCAGTTTTCCCTAAACACAATATTTTTCCCCCATACTGTACATAAGTATTCACTCTCTCTGTTAACCGCTTTGTTAGAGCTCCTCTGTCTTTCAGCCCCGCCTCCTGAAGAGCCCGGTGTGCTCTGATTGGTCAGCGCGCCCACTCTGTTCTGATTGCTCAACCCCCCGCAGAGTGGCATCCTGCTACAAGCTCTGCCTCCTCACCACTGTGGCTGCTCTTACAATGTTGTTGGTTCTGCTGTATCAGTTTGAACCAGATCCTCATTCTGAAAGTCAGGTATACTTGGCATATTTTGGGCTTCATGATTTTGCAAACTCTTTGCATGCATGAAAAGCTACAACACACAGAAAGCAAGAAGGAAAACATGGAGGAAAACAGTTGATTTGGCAGCAAAGACATCAGAATTCACCACAAAGTTGTCACAAATGCTGCAGAAATTCCCTCCATGTGTAGGATAAAAACAGCAACCCCAGCACTTGCCCTTGTGTGGTCCTAATTGCCCGAACCGCGCACCCCAACGTTGACTGGAGATATTGCTGTGGCGGCTGCAGTTCAGTGTTCGCTTCCCGGAGAAAGTATTACCATTCTAAAGATATTAGGCGATAATGGGTTTGTGGAGCCTTCACGCTCCAAGCCGGCCAATCTGCTGCTTGTATTGAAGCAACCAACGCACAATTTGTTTTCATCAGGCATAAATGGTGGATCATTGTGGCTGTGAAGGGAAAGCACAAAGGCTGCCTAATGAAAGCCAGCGTCCGTGGCCTCGGCTCATCACCAGGCGGCTCACTGCAGCCTGGAAACAGGTGTCTGTTTGCTTCCAAGGTTTCATTTCTAGGGAGATTTTTAAAGGAATATTCATGACTACTGTCTTTCATTCAGAGGCTGTAATTTTATTCATATATATATGTTTTAGGGAGGATGGGGGCAGTTAGAAAGAGCAGAGAAGAGGAGAGGAAAGGGGGAAGGGAGAGAAAGAGAGGAAAACGTCAGCAGGGTAAATCAGCGAGTGATTGAAGAGGCCTTTCTGGGATAATTCAGTTTGATTGGAGTCTCAGTCTCTCATTACTATTCCAGGCCAAACAGGGAGAAAGAAAGGCTTTAAGCATCCCTGTCCAGCCCTGGATACGATGTTGACTGCTTGGATGTAGCCCCAGAATTCAGTAATGTGAAAGTAGAGCCAGACCAATATGGAAAATTGAGTTTCGGATGCCCCAAAAATTTCATTCATTTGGGTTTATGTGTGTATATGATCACAAATGTAAGAGGTGCTATAGTTTCATGTGCTTTAATGATTGATTGACTATTGAAAATGTCAAATGTGATGACTGATTTATCTATATCATGATAAATTATGCCAAAATTCGCTTTACTGGACATGTTGTGGATCTTCTTAGTACTTAAACTCTGACTAACTAGATGTTTGAGTGAGCATATTAGCCTGATTGATTAGGATTGGTGCAGTGCTGTTACGTTTAAGTGCGTGTACAGACACTGAATAATCTGGTAACTGCAGAAAATTAGGTTGTCAGAAATTCTAAAATGCAAAGTAAAAGTAAGTGATGCTTATTTTCACTTTACCTGAAAACATAAACACATCATCTGATATTTAGAATTGTCCAAAAGTGTTGCTGAGATGCAACAATGCTGCTTGCTTATTTCTGGTACCACATTCTGTTTTTGCACATGCACAGGCTGAGAACGTCATAGTAAGGGTCTACTATGACGTACTATGATGTGCTGTGCAACCTGATTACTGAGCTAAAATCCAGTTCTCTGTCAGATTTATTGCTCAGATTTCTCGCCATTAATCTGATCTAAGTAATTGGAGTATGCTGTTTACATGACCACTTGAATAAACAGACTTAGAAATCTGAAAGAAGTCAGAGTAAGGGTCCACATGCACTGAGAAACCTGATTACTGAGTTCTCTTCATCAGATTTATTAATCAGCTTTCTAGCCCTGAATCTGATCTAAGTAAACAAAGTATGCTGTTTACATGACCACTTGAATTATTGCATATCAGATTATAAGGTGCATGTAAACGCACTCGTTGATTCAATATTGTCATTGCCATCGTAATCATATTGCCCACCCCTTCTGACTAACCCAATTCTTGGGCTGTATAAATATAATAAGGCTAATTAACCCTAAATCACTTAACAGGTGATTGACAGACTGACAGAGCATCAAATAATACGTCAAGTTGCTGTGGCGTTCCTGAATGCAGTTTTCTGATGTAACGTTTCGAGAAACATCATTGAGTTTCTAACAACCCCTAATATCCTTCAGCTAAGCTCTGCTAAGGCCCCACTCTAAAGACTGGGATATAGCAGAATTCTGGGAAGAGTATGAATGAGTTCCATGCTTCCATGAACTTTAGAAACAGTACACAGGGGAACCGTCAATGATGTGATGACTCTTTAATCTCCCTCACAAGATATACGACATGTCTGTTAGGGGCCATCAAGGGGTCATCAGCAAGCTGCGAGTTCTTTGCTGAGTCATTGTTTTACGAGTTCCTGACTGCATACAGTTATACAGTCATAAACATAGAACACACCACTGTCCTATGATTCCATTTGAAGCTACATGAGCCACGCTGTTGAATCATATCACGACTGGGTGGGCGTTCTGTGTCTGTGGGTTCCATGAACAGCGACGCCTGCACAGGAAATCAGTCTCAGTTCTTTTTCTTATAGCAGCAACTGCTTCCTTTGTGGTCATTTTGTGGCTCCTCACCTGTGTCATGCTTTCAGATGATTCCGTCACTTTTGTTTTGTTCCATGAGCGGTCGCTGGTCGTCGTCGGGTGGTGGCGTGCAGTTAGCAGAGTTGTTGAAAGATGGTAATGACCCTATGTCTAAGATTTATTCTATGTCATATTTTTTTTGCAGCTGAAAGAAGCAGCAATAGGCGGTATGGAGGTGAATTAACGGACATTAAATTGTGCTGCTTTGAGGTGCACGTTAAAGCCTGAAATCGCAATCGGCAGATGTGAGTTTTTTTCATTAGCGTCCCACACAAATGCTCACAGAGAAGATGCTGCTCGATATGTAGGCCTCACACGCAAAATCGGCAGTACACTGATGTAGATATGACGACAGTAGTCATGAGTGAAATTGATAATTCACTCACAGCCTCACAACAGACATGTCATTCACCAAGTTTTGACTGGGCTCCCTTTTTTTTAGAAGCCCTTTCAATGTGCTCGCATGAAGCCAGACAGACACTGTGCAATTATGGCCCAATTTTAGCCCGATTTGGTCAGAGCTGTCTGAATTTCACGATCGGGCCGGATTTCAGCTTCCTCGGGTGTCGTTTGCCGTGCAGTGTGAGAGGGCAAGTGATGTCCGATTAACTGCCCGAGCGAGCTCCAATTGAGCAGGCGGGCGATCGGATGAGTTTCTGACATTTCCTAAAGTTTTGGTTGTCGGTCTCACAATTTCAGCAGCTTCATGAGTCAATCTCTCAAAGTTGGTCCCAACACCGCATACAAACAGCACAACTACGGCTCCTACACAGTTTAGCACACACAAACACAATCTAAAGAGTCGATATATGCTGTTCCAGCGTCCAAATACACAGACTGTACGACAGTGAAGTCGTACAGTCTGTGTAGTAAAGTTATAGCACAGCTGTAGCACAGTTGGTTTGTCAGCGACTGAATCCCAAACCCAGACATATGATGCACTGCTGGTAGCAGGAGACACTTATCCTACGTAGTGCACTACTTAGGGAGCATGGAGTCATTTGGGGTTCAGCCAGTGTTTTTGCTCAGTATGTTTTGAATGAAACGGTTTATTGGAAATGGTCTGTAGACAGTGCCGAGCTGTCTGTATGGGCTGCGTTTACGTGCCGTGTGAGCACCAGTGTCATGAGTCGGACAGAGCGTGTTCGTGCAGTGGGAGTACATACACCGCAGGTTTTCTCTGTACACGGTGGTTGATTCAAATATGCAGTGTCAGCTTTTCAGTGTTTCTAAACTTACACAGTATATGCCGGGCTTAAGTCAGAGAAATTCCCTGTTGGTCTGAAGCGCAACTGGCAAAACTTGATGTTCCTCTGTGTGTAAATACGTAATGTCATGTTTAGTGCTGAAACATGAATTCACCCAAAAAAAGGTACATAAAAAATGTTTAATGTGTCACTTTCAAGTGTACCAAATTCTTTCGCAAGACGCATTTTTGCTCATTTCAGCATATGGATTTTGCCCAGTGGTGTAACTACCGTCACTGAAACTGTGCTAATGTCTTTATTGCTACTTGTGCCGTTTTACACCCATGTCTCATGAGCGACTATGATGATGATGTGCTTTAAACATTAGCCTACGTTACAGCACCAACTGAGAGGAGCCCTTTTTTTCCCTTCTGAAAAATGATATATAATTAAAATGGTTAGGATGTAAACAAAGTCGTTCAAAATGGTTGGGTGTGAAACACTCTAGAGAAACGTGCTGTGTCAGGATTGGTGGAGGTCGGATCTAGACGTCTGAAGAGGTTAAAGCCTGTGGAAGCTCCTTTATAGGAAGTCATAAAGTTAAATGATTATGAATCTGCTGCCTCATCTCTGAGATGATGATGTTTTATGGTGGTTTTGTGAACAAACACCACATCATTTCATATGGAATCATCATTCCAAGTCTCAGACAGTGTAGGTTCACTGGAGATTTTGGAGAGAAAATAAAATGGCGTTGTTGTAAAATGTGTGTTGTAGACATGTTGACTCCTGGTTCCCACTATCACCTTTTATAAAGGCCACCTGAGTCTCCCTACAATCATCCATTTCATGCAAAACCACTATGACCGACTCATGTTTGCATCCCAAAGACTGGATTGTTGGAAGCATTGGTGGCGTTCTCCTTTAAGGGAATGGCTCTGAAGATAATGTAAGATTGTGCAGCACCTGGCTTACCTATTCAGCATTGGAAAAATGACTAACTTCTCATGAACAGTAGGTTCCATTGTGTGGTCTGCCATGTAAGTCGATGAGGTCGGCACTATACATGTTATTCCGAAAGCCCTACGCTGGAAACTCCCCAAGGCCGGCCAGCCGGCCAGCCAGCCAGCCAGCAGACCGTGTCATCAGAACCCTTCAATTGTCCCGTCCTTCGCTCTTGACCCTAGGGGCCCAGTCGTGAAGCAGAAACGTTTCTTGGCCTCTGCACCGAATTCCTCCTGCGCTGCTGTCAAAAAAATCTACCCCAAAAAAAGCCAAACGGCTTCTCCAGCCAATGGTTCCCTCCCACTTTTTACGAGGGTCTGTTCCTTATGGAATCGCTCGCTCATGCCGGGAGACCTAGAACCTCAAAGATGCACCGAAAGCAAAACTGAGAAAGACTGATATCTCTTTTCATTCTTTTTCACTGGCACATAATCCCCTTTTTACATGGCTGTATTGAGCATGTGTGTTTGTGTGGTGCTAGGGTTTTTCCCTCCTTTCCCTCGGGTGCTCCTGTCTCGCGGAGTTCAGCCCAATTCAAACACACTGCATGTGTCATAAACACACACCCCAGCTTTGAAGTCGGCCGAACGGCACAATAGACGCCTGCCTCTCCATTCCCCTCTGCTGACAACCTAGACGCCTCTTTGTGCTCTGGTCTTTATGCTCGCCTTCAAAGCACACTCTTTTGCTCCTCTTAGGAAAGATTGTGTTCCAGTCTGTTGGCCAAACGCAGAACCGGTTCAGAACATAATCGGGGATAATTATCTTTAGCACTCTTTTGCCAAACGTCATGCATGACTGTAGACAATTGTTTTGCCAATTTTTTTGCATTGATGAAGTACCATGAAATACAGTCCACAGGCTTTTTCCTGGAGCTGCGCAATTGCTCTGAATCTGTCTACAGGGACTGAAAGTTGGATCTGCACTCTGTTTATTTTTACCTTTTCTTTTTCAGTTGTAATTTTTGGTTGTTCGGCCTGAGCATCTGGTCATTCAGTACTGAAATTCAGTACAAAAGTAGTCAATCCATCCCATGTAGCTTGAATATTCTCACACAGTTCCTGTAGATGGTGTGGTAGGGGTGGAGGTGGAGTCACACCAGGCCTTCTGGATGCGTGACAACAAACCGTTCATCTTGGTGCTGACCACGGTGCCTCCACACACGGTTTCGTTGGTCGTTTCCTCCAAGACAAAAGCGGGACTCATCACTGACGATGACCCGCTGCCATTCTGAGTCGCTCCATGACAGTCTGGCATGACACCATTGCAGTCTTTGGTGACGGTGACGTGGTGTTAAGGGCAGTCGTCGTAGCGGCCTGGGTGCATGTAGACCTGCGTTGTGCAGCCGTCCGCCAGTGGTGCTGGCGCGAACAGAATGACTCATGGGGGCATCACTGCTCACTGGATGTTCACAATTGTGGCTGTTGGGTCAATCAGGTGCAGAGATAAGACCTGTCCTTATCCGTCCTCAATGAATCTTGAGTCATTAGCATGTCTCATGATGTCAAACCTAACCACCAAATTTCAGTCCTGTCCGTTGATACCTTCTGGGTGCAGCTATATGTGGAAGTGATGATGAGTGCATGTTCCTCACGTGAATAAGAAAATGACCATGACTGTCTCCCCCTGTAGAGCTGGTCAAACTAGGCCAATCTGGGTTATTTCATTAGGCATTGTGCAGCTATTACAGCAGTAGCTAGCATGCTAGCATCCCAGACTAGCACATTCAGACACAAAGACTGGTCTTGTCTTCTCATTGACGAATGTTATTTGAATTCTACTCTGCGTGTGATGATAAGACAGAAAAATGACTCCCTCCCTCCCCAACACCCCCACCATCCCTCTATTAATATCCCTTTCCCAACCCTCTGTCCCTGCATTATTAACGAGGCCTCTCCCAATTAAGATGGATGAGACTGCTCTTCAGGGTATTTGTTCAGGTAAGATCTCTGATTAGCATATCTGATGGATCTGCCTTCACACGCTGATTAAAACCTTCCCTCGTCCCGAGGCAACTTAAGAGAGAGCTGCACAAATTAGTGCCATCACCACACGCACGCACACGCGCCGAACAGCACCACGGTGACACACATGCTGTGCTATCTCCATTGTAGCTCGTCCTGTTCTGCCAGATCTTGTTTGCGGTCAGCCTGGGCCCTGCTGTAATGAATGCCTGTGGTAACAAATGCTGTTATTTATAAAGATGAACAAAAGCATGGACGAAATTAAGGCTTCACGGCGGCGGCTGTCTCTGTTTTTAGTCATACAATGCACGCTTGTCCACTTTTATAGATAACGGTGTGTCAGAAATCATGTCAGCAAGTCTTTTTGAGATGCGGTTTGAGGCTAGTTTAGCTGCATTAGCTCCAGTGCAGAACAAAAGAAGCAAAGCCGTTTTGGCTGATAGGCTGTTTTTTGCCGTGAGGGGTTGGAGGCCAAGGTATTGCTTTCAGAGGGTTTCTGCACATCAGGTGATGCAAGGTCAGGGTGTGCAAGGTTGTGTATTCTCTAATAGCCAGCACAAATGACTTAAAAGGTCAAACCATGTACAGTCCTCACCGATTATGGCTAAAATCCATAGACACCCCATCGGTAACGTATACCGTCGCCTTCAAGGACATGCAGTTGGTGTCCCCACGAAGATTGATGCCCATGTCCTGTTGGAGCAGAGCTCAGTGCTGTGCCTATAACTACAGCTCTGTTCATGTAATTGGAGAGCAGAGCTAATGATCTGTGTAGCGCGACCGAGGCTCTCTGCAGATGGGTCTGCCTTCTGAGACACGGATTAAAAGTGATACGTTTGGTAAAAGGTCAGAAGTACATGTAGCCACAAATCAGCCTTGGCATCTTTCGAGTATTGCCCCTAAAGCTAAAAGCTAATGTAGCTAAAAATGATGCCTAGAATTGAGCGTACACTGGCTTGATTAGCGATCACCAACCCAGCTCTTGAAGATCTAGGTGCAGGCTTTAGCACCAACCCTGATCACTGTAAACTGATCCATGTACTCCTTGACTTCAGAAGTCCTTGATTAGCTCAATGAGGAGGTGCAGGATGGTAGATCTCCAGGAGAACAACTGGACAACCGGTCTAAATCAATAAGCCATTTTAAGGACCTCAGAAAGTCTATTTCAGATTACCTATGTAGTTTCTGACACTGTATGAACGCTGTTATCTATGAAACTGAACAAATTTCAGGCTATGTTTATCCGTTTGTATGGATAATAATCTCATACGGCATCTACTTTAAGGTTGGTCTGTGTACGGCAGGAAGTGCCGAATGTCTGTGCGAATCTATTCTGGATGGACTGCAGCTGTAAAAACCGTCTGGATTGATTTAACTTGGGCCCTGTTTTTAGGGGGCCTGGCTAACATGGCTGCTGTTGGGGGCCCTCTGGGGGGCTGCCCTGTTTTTGTCAGGTCAGCTGGCTGTGCAACATAGCTTCAGCTAGCTTTAAGGCCATGCTAATGATGCCCTGTTCAGCCAGGCTTAAGCAGATAGAAGAAGAAAAAAGAGACAGAGGAGGAGAGTAAGGGTGGGTTTGTGCTGGCTGGCCAACAGACGCTCTGGGAGGCTGAGAGAGGCAGTGTGCCCTAGTGTTGGATGGATTCGGCCAGGCAGGATCATCTTTACGCTGCTCCATTTTTGTCTTGTTCTATAGGTAACGATGGATGGTCTTATTACCGTGCACCTGGATGGGAAGGGTGGTGGGGGGTGCTTTTCTGAGGGTCGTACTGGTTTCTAGCTCCATCCTCAGGAAATACTTGTCTTAGAATAATGTGGTTTTGTTTTTGTTGCATTGGCTGGGGGCTAAAATGCTGTTCAGATGTTGACTATTAGGGCTGTTATTATTGATATTTTTAAAATTGAGCGTCCTGCAGATCATTTTGGTCAGAAATAAAAAGGGCAGTTCATCTTGAGGTCATTGGATTACCAGTGGCTACTAAGTTCAGGACCGGAAACTGGATTTGTATTATCAATGTGGTCCATTTTAATATGTTCTATTCGTTTATATCAGGTCATTCTGGCAGCGCCAGTGATGGTCATGCTATATATGTATGATTTTTTTTTTTTTTTCTCCTTTTTCCTTCCTTCTGCTTTCCTGCCTTCCTCTCGCTCCGTTCCCCTCTTCCTCTTTTCTCCACGCTGTGTTCATGTTGACTTCCTGTGTGGATAATGTTTGATGTCCGCGCTCACCCCGTCCCCATGAGAGAATCACTCTCACCTCCAGCTTTTCTTTTATAATTGAATTGCCCTTCCCCTTAGAGACACATATGCGCGCGCTCTCTCTCTCTCTCTCTCTCTCTCTCTCTCTCTCTCTCTCTCTCTC
>CM067493.1:26586988-26599501 GCA_034552555.1 Semaprochilodus insignis
GGGGGGGGGGGGTGCAGTGTTAACCGTATTGCTGCTGGGACAGATGGAAGGTGGGACACAAGGGAGGGGGGAGGAATGTCCTGTTCAGGCTTTGCTACTGATTATAGGTTAACTCTTTAAACTCCAGCGTTTCAGTTCCTTGCTCTTGTAGCTGTAAACATCAGTATATAGTAGCTGGTTGGTTCCCACAGTGTCCAACTGTACTATAGCCTGGGATTCAATGGGTTAACGCATGGAGCAAGTAGCTACCCTGCCATTGGCTGGCTGGCTTCTATGTGGGCGTGCCTGAGGGGTAGCAGATGGTGCCAAGAGAGGGAGGGATTGAATGAATGAGTGAGTAAGTGAATAAGAGAGGGACCGCCGCTCATCATTCCTCTTTGCTGCTCTCCTCTGCTGTTCCCAGATCAGCCATAATGCCTTAGAAAGGCCACCACTGCCTGCAGTGCTATCAGCTACCCCCCTCGTAAACAGATGGCCAATAGAGCGGCCTCTGAAGCACAAGCCAGGCAAGAACGAATTAGCAGCCGCTGACAACAGATTAATTAGAAATGTGACACATACGAACGCTGGCCACGGCAGCCGTAGACGCCACGCATCCGAGGCCGCGACTGCTGTCCGGTTCACACAGGCCCGTGGATGGAGGACATGGCATCTCTGTGTGTCTCGACGCTGTTAGCTTAGTGCTGTAGCGTGGCCTGGAGATTAGCACTCTGAGAAAAAGGCCTCCACTCTCATATGGACTCAGATAAGGATGAAGCCCACACACAAGCTTCCCCAGAGACGTCCTTCTTCTGGGCCACAACTATTTAGGGATGAGCTACGCTAGGCTGTTTCTGTTTCCAGAGGGTTCTGTTAGCTTATCGCTGTACCACCGCAGCGTAAAGATGCTTGATCATAAACACGTATGTTAGTACAATTCTGTATGAAAGCTCCCAGTTTAAAGCGAAGGTGCTGGAATAGTCCTAGATTGTCAAGTTGCTTGAGAATGTGAATCCTGTTCCACCTTAAATGGTTCAGCAATAACAGTTCTAAAACTCCAGGCACCAGAATGTAGAAGCTGCTCTGTTTTTAAGGTGGAGCATGAAGGATAAAAATTTGAGTGCTCTTCTTAGGTTTGCCATTTGCTGCTGAAATGGTGAACTGGACACTTAAAGATGGTTTTATTTAGCACCGTTCATTCTGTTTTCTGTTCATGTTCTGCTTAAATGGTTCTTTGCATGGTGAAATGGCTTGGTTTGATACAGCACCAAAATGGGTCCTGAATACTACAACACGGCTAACACACTATGTACACACTTGTATAAAAGATGGTTCAAGGGTACTTTAGTAAAGGGAATGGTTCTATGATAGAACTATTTCATGCTCAAATTGTTCTTAGCATGTGGAACTGGTTCTTCAAATGGATGGAGAATGTGTTGCTTCGATACAGCACCAAAAAGGGTTCTGCAGTCATTAGGATGTCAAGCTTGTCAAGCAACAATAGAAGAACCCTTTTTGGTGCAATATAGAAAGACGACGTTCTGCATTGGTCTGGAGAGCCATTTCACCATGAACCATATAACCATTTAGCATGACCAAGAACCACTTTACTTGGTTCTTTTTCTTTACTGAAGAACCCTTGAACCATCTTTTACACGAGTGTACGCAGTGTGTGAGCAATGTAGTAGTATTCAGGTCTCTCTGTTGATCCACTCAGTTCTCTGTACGCAGCGGAGTAAATAGTGAACCGTTTAGAACACAGAACCAAGTTTGTGATGTATTGGGTTTCCTGAAAGAGCTTAATTGGATCATTGTGAGAGAGATTTGAGCTCCTATTCAGCCCCGAAGTCTGTACTTCTTACTGTACGTTTACTGTATTACATACAGAGGGCAACTGGAGTTCAGCTGTGTGTGTGTGTGTGTGTGTGTGTGTGTGTGTGTGTGTGTGTGTGTGTGTGTGTGTGTGTGTGTGTGTTGCATTTTTTCCTTTCTCCTTCTTTGCCGTTAGTTTCATGTAAACACTGGCGTCATCTCTTCTGGCATCAGCGCTGTGTATCTTAAACAAGCCAGTCGAGTAGGCTGAACGCCCGCACACAAACCTGTCTCTCTCTCTCGCTCTCTCGCTCTCGCTCTCTGTGTTTGTGTCTCTGTCTCTCTTTTTCTGTCTGTCTCTGTATGCCTCTCTGTCTCCTTCTGTCTCTCTCTCTGTCTCTCTCGCTCCCTCGCTGTCTCCCTCACTCTGTGTGCAGTGTCATTATTTCTCCAGGTTGACCCAGCGTGGCTCATTGTGATTGACACTACCTCTCCATCTGCTTACGACATCCACTCTCTTTTCTCTCCTTCTCTTTTCGCTGTCTCCTCCCCTCTTCTCCTCTTTCTCACTCGCTCTTTCTCTCGTGCTATCTTGGCCGCATGTGCACTTTCCTTCTCCTTGACTTTGCTTCCTTTCTCTCTCGCTCACTCGCTGTCACTCGCACTCTCCTCTCACTTCCACGCTCATCCGCTCTGGTGCTATCTTGATCGTTCGTTTGCTCTCTCTTTTTTTTTTCCCCCTCCCATCTTTTTCCTCTGTCCATCTTTTTTACTGTCTAGCGCTCTAGCTAATGCTTTCCTTATATTTTTCTCTTTTTGTTCTGTCTGTTTTTTATTCTATCAGTCTCTTTTTATTCTTTTCCTTTTCTCTTTATCCTCTCTCTCTCTCTATTTCTCTCGCTGTCTGTCTTTCTGTCCGTCCTCACTACAAAACCCTCCTCTTTCCTCTCGCGCTCGCAGTGTCTTGGAGGTCGTCCTGAAAAGAGCAGCCATGTAGAAGAACGGTGGAGAAGGATTCAGTGCCACCGCAGAGCAACAAAAGCATGTGCAGAAGGGGTCGGGGGGTTAGAGGAAAGGAGTGAAGGATAATGAAAGAAAAGAAGGGCCCTTCACATCCATCTGTGGCAGATGCCTCTTTCAGCTCTCTCCTGTCACATGAGCCGATGGGCTCCTCCGTAACTCCGAAAACTCCACAGGCTCTGTCGCTCCGTCTGTGAGAGACCTGCCAGAGATCCCGTTTGGTACAGACACAGTCCTGTCCAGTGGTGTCTCTGAGCGTGTCACGTGTGTCTCCGGCCTCTCTTGGCGGTCATTAGTTAATGCGTACGTCATACCGGAGGATCAGCTGTGAGGGCCAATAAGCAGTTACATGTCGAGGGTCTTCTGCTGTGTGTTGTCTGTAGTTTGCGGGACCCCTGTCTGCAGGACTGCAGTGAGTGAAGAGATTAGCCCCACCGTGTGCGGATCCCCTGCTCTGTTACTGCTGTAGTATCATCCTCCATTTACAACAGAGAGGCAGGCAGCACAGTGACTCCTGCTGGGTTGCCAGGCCTCATAAAGATCCTCATGGTAGTGTTTTTTTTTTTTTGTTTGTTTGTTTTTTTTTTTTTCCTTCCCCCCCTCGCTCCCTTGTGCTCACTCTTCCTTTCTTTCCTTCTTCTTCTTGATTGCTTGCTCTATTCTCTCCTTTCATTCTTTTTATTTCACTCCTTCTGTTTTTCCTTTCTGTCCTTCTCTCATGCTTTCTTTTTCCTCTCTCTCTCTCTCTCTCTCTCTCTCTCTCTCTCTCTCTCTCTCTCTCGTGCTCTCACACTTTGTTTTTCTTTCTCTCTGTTCTCTCTAACTTCTTTTGTTCTTTCATCTTTCTTTCTCACTCTCATACTCCGTGCTCTCCCTCACTGCCATGCTTNCTCTCTCTCTCTCTCTCTCTCTCTCTCTCTCTCTCTCGTGCTCTCACACTTTGTTTTTCTTTCTCTCTGTTCTCTCTAACTTCTTTTGTTCTTTCATCTTTCTTTCTCACTCTCATACTCCGTGCTCTCCCTCACTGCCATGCTTTCTCTTTCCATTCTGTTTTGTTTTCTCTTATATTCTTTCTGTCTCCCCCCTTCTGTCTTGCGCACACACTCTCTCTCTCTATCTCTCTCTTTCACTCTATCTCTCTCTCTCTAACCCCCCCCCCACCCTTCCTCTTGAGCTGAGAATTCCTGAGTCATCCTTCAGCACATCTGATAAACAGAGGTTTAGAGGAGTAGCATCAGCAAGAGCAGCATCAGCGTAGTAGAGTCTGGCGGGGGTGGGCCGGGAGGAGGGGTGATTATTCCTGAAGCACTTTTCTCTTTTATAGCCCTTAGATTAATGCCATTCACTGACTGCTAATGCATAAGGTGGTGTTGTAGTGGGCAGCGCAGTGCGGTGTGGTCCTGTGCAGTTCCATATTCATACCACAGGTGTGTGGGTGTTGGTCATTGAGCTACAAGTACAAAGGTTGAGGGCCATCGGGCAAATACTGTCTCGAATTCTCTGCTAGCAATGTTTCGGAGTTGGTTGGACATATCGATATGGACAAAACTATTGTCTTAGTTCTCTGTGTTCTGATTTCCAGTATACTAAACACACCAGTGTGTCAATAACGTGGCATGGCTAAAGGCTGGCCTTCGTTGTTTTGACCATAATGGTTTGTTTGCTGGCCATGTGACCATTATTGATCATCTGTGACTAGTCAGAAGGCTCACAACACACATGGGGAAACGGCATGATTGGTAACAAGGCTGACTCGTTTGCTTATTACCGTCTTCTACGTTATCAGACACTTCTGCACTATCAAGGCCGGTATCGATAACGATTAGCAGACAGCTCTGCGGTGTATTGCTAGAGGCTTTGTGTTGCACTCCAGTCTCCATGATCTCATAGCGCAGACTTGGAAGTGTCAGTCCATGTCGAATGCTAAAGGCACTTTGAAATGTAAAACACTCCAGAAGTTTGCATAAACTGCAGTAGGCGAGGCATTTCGATGTCGGCCTTGCAAATATACCTCGGCCTTTGCATTCAGCCAGCTTCCTTTCAAGAAGAAAAGCTCTTCGGCTGCGAATCGCCTGCTGCCAAGTGCTAGCCCAAGGAACCCTGCCATCAGCGCACTTGCTCTTTTAGCAGAGACAGCTCAGCTCTTCTCCGTGCATCAGTGCGCTTGGCTATATTGCTAATAGATCATCTTGTGTAAACACCCTCACCACCCTATTGCTACCGCGCACCAAATCTGCCATTGTAGCCCAAGTCATTTGCAACACATAAGAGGTACCAATCCCCCTGCTTTTTCTTTTCTTTTTTTTTTTTTTTTTTTTGTTGTCTTTTTATCAAAATGGAAACAGACATCACCATAAACTCGCCTTAATCAGGTGGCTCTGTGCTTCTGGCTCTGCCTGAAAGGGTTTGGCAGTAAATTGGACGTCGGATTTCTTTCCTACAAAAAAGGAAAAGGGGGGAAAGATCTCAGGGAGGGGTCGTGGTGGGGTCTGCCTTTCTCAGAAGAACTCGTCTGGAAAAGCCTTTTGTGGGATTTGGCACGGCAACAGCCAGCTTTCGCCTGTGCTTATTAGACAGCCCAGCCTAAGTTGAGAATTTGTGTTGGTGGCCCTCTGCGTATGTGGTTTTTATATGTATGCTACAGTTCAGAAGCTAGAAATCACTCAGTATTAGTAAGTTAGGCTGGAAATAGTTCAGGTAAAACGAATTAAATGATATATAGTTATCTGTTCATCCTCACTTGTTGTCAAGTTATTGCAGTACTAGAAGTTCTTGCGTTCTTGAAAGCCTTTTTGGGACCACCTATAGCTTGCTCATCCTGTACACGAAACCTTGTATTTATAGCAATTAATTGTTTTAAAAAATTAAATAAATAAACATGTTGAACTTTGAAAGAGAGCAAATCAAATTAGCTGAAGTTTTATTGATTAATTATATTCTATATATCAACGTAATAGCCTAGATATTTAACCCAGTAGTTCAGAGCTCAAGCCCAAGAAAATGGGCATACTGGACTTCTTCTCGGCCACCTGCCTTGAATCTGTAAGTGCTCAGCTAAAGTACCATCGCCATGTATATGTGTATATATATGAGTGTTTATCCTATTAGCTTGTATTGGCTCCAGTGGCTGTGGTAATGGTCTTGTTGGTTCTGTCCTGGTGATGAACAGAATACAGTTCATGGGGTGAAGCCTGTGCACCAACAGGACTCTCAAGGCTGTGCTCTGTTAAGCTGAACCCCCCTACCCTGTCTGTCTCTCGCTCTGTGAGCGAGTGTTTGGGATGTTTATAACACAGTCCAGATGCTGGAGATGTGAAACATCTCTCCTGCCCATCTCAGAGTTGAAGTAATCCAACTCCTGTGTGTTGTGAGCCGTGTGGGTTGCCATGGTTTAGGGCGATACAGTAATCCCTGTCGCCCAGCCCCCCGTTCTCCAGGCCGCCGCCATTAATATTTTACAGCTGAGAGTTCGGAAGGAGTCGGACTATTGGCTACACAGGTTTCTTTTAATAGCTTGTCACGGCATTCAAGGGGGTGGGCTTACATAAGTACCATGTTGAAGACATTTTGGTAGCCCTTGTGTATGAATATCATGCCTTTAGGAGTCTATGAGCACATTTATAACGCACTTGCGTTTATGTTTATGAGACTGCTCTACACTTTAAGTGTCACAGCTTAGAGCATTATGGCTTGCCTAGGCATAGTAGTACCATGTTTGAACAACCCTCTTCTTCCCATCTCTTGTCCCGAGACCCCCTCACCCTGAATCATAATCACCTATGCCTTGACCCCCCTCATGTCCTTTGGGAGGTGTTTCAGGCTGAGACTTCAGAGCACCACCTACCACTGCCCAGTATTACGGCCCCTCGTGGCTGTAGGCTCTCCCCAGAGAGGGATTCACAGCCCTGGCCCTCTTGAAGAGTGAGGTCAAAGGACACTGAGAGTGGAGAGCAGGCTGTCTGCTCCTCTGGCTATCACTGTAGAGCATTGTGATGTCCTTGAATATTTGGTTCAAGCCACAAACTATTTACCCAGCTACCCCAAAATCACCCCCAAAATGTCTGCAGGAGAAGCTGCGCCTTAATCCCCAACAGTTCCATTCCTGGGACATGCTAAAGTTCTGTCTTTGTATTTTAGATTATTGCTTGAGGTCAGCAAGCCAGTGGCTGTAGTAACCAGGTCCAGCTGGTTCCTTCCGGGAAACAAAGACCTTGTGCCAGCAGCAGAAGAATCTAGACAGTTCAGGATGTGGTGGTTTGCTTTCTTGACCTTATTCAATGGCCGCCAGTTCTCCACTTGTCCTTAGTGCTGGTTTGGGAACTGCATTTACTATCTGGCCATCAAGCAGGGTTCTGGTGACCACATGTCTCAGGTTACAGACTTCCCTGGTCACCCCCAGCTTGACTTAAAACGTCTCTGATGGGTTTACTTTCACAGAGTGTACACTAGAATAACATTTACTTACAGAGCTCGTCCTTACCTTCGGGTGTGGTTACTTAATAGGGAAGTCCTGTCTTAAGTTTTTGTCCCCCAGTACCATGATGACCTATTTAATGGTCCAGTATTGGATTTTCAGGACTGGATTTTCATAGGTGTTTTTTTTAAAAAATTTTATTTATTTATTTGTTTATTTTTTTTTGCTTGTGTTATTCTTACTGGATGTTCTGTAATAGGCGCGTTTTATGAGCACTGAATTTTACCCTGTTGTTGGAGTTTCAGATTTAGATGTTCCAAGTGGCTATTGGGCTGTTTTCAGTTCGATCAAGCTTATAATAGCCAGTCCATTAAAATATGCTTTAAGAGACATCCTCAATTGTTTATGCTAACCTTTTATCCCAACTGTCTGTTTTTCTGTCTTGTCTTTTTAGGTTTCCATCTCAGTGGGACGGTCACCGAACCAGCCACTCAGTCGGAGCCAGAGACGACGCACCGGGTGGCCATCAGCTTTGACCGCTGCAAAATCACCTCAGTCACATGCGGCTGCGGCAATCGCGACATCTTCTACTGTGCCCACGTGGTGGCGCTGTCACTCTACCGCATCCGCAAGCCTGAACAGGTCAAGCTGCGGCTGCCCATCTCCGAGACGCTCTTCCAGATGAACCGGGACCAGTTGCAGAAGCTGGTGCAGTATCTCATCACAGCCCACCACACGGAGGTGCTGCCCACCGCTCAGAAACTAGCTGACGAAATCCTGTCCTCCAATTCTGAGATCAACCAAGTGCACGGTGAGCCACGTTGATAATCCTGCATCTACATAACCACACACACACACTTTATTCAAATACTCGGAGTTGAGAGATCCATGTATTCCCGTAACCTGACAGCTTCGTTCCGAGCTGTAATGTTTTCTGAATGATTCACTCTACTAACATTTTTTTAACGGTTAGAAACGGTGTTCAGCCCACTATCTTACGATCATCTCCGTTTTAGGACCCCGTTGGGGAACCGTATTAGTTTTTAACTGCGCCAAGTGAAGCTCTTTACACCGAAATATGCCTGGATGGTTTATGTTAGTGTTCGGAAGCTTTAGAAGTCCCTGAATTAGACTGAAAGTGGATAGGTGAGGAAAAGCAGATGGCTTTTCTCTCTTCCTTCCCTTCCCTCCTCCACTGGAACATTAAAGCGTCTTTCAGCACATGGGGGAGAATGCATGTCTATCCAGCCAGGAAATGCACCTCTGTCCACGTCCTTCCCTGGTCTGGAATGGGAGGGGACTAGGTCAGTTTAGCTGGATAGCTTAAAGGGGAATTCCACAGATTTTCTGAATCTCTGCGTAATTATATTATCGCGGTGTAAACAAAGTCCTTCAGAGAGATTTGAAGTGAAATGATGAATTGTGGAGAAACTTGCGGATTCAAATTTATTTACAGTGGTAATAACAGGAGGTTGCAATGTCTACCATGCAAATATAGCCGTATTGTTTACTGTCCACAATCACTGATTTTACAGTCAGTAAAACTGCAGAAAACATACAAATTTAGGTTTGCAACATGACAAACGCACGTCCTGCGTATACCTCTCCCCAAGGCACCTTTAAGAGGCAACTTGAAAGCTCTTCAGACGTCTGGTTCCCCATCACCACTGTGAACAGTACTGAGTCTGACATTACCAGTCTATCTACATCTATCTGCATGGGCGTCAGTACTTACGTAGCTAGGCTTGTGATGTGGATTGTGGACTCAGATGCAGGAGAGGAGAAGGTACATCATCTCATCCTCCAATAATTCACGGTCAAGTCACAGTTTAGATCACTTCAGTGCTGTTCTTAAACAACAGCCCTTTCGTCACTCTGGATTTGATATCGTTCTTGTTTGTCGCATTACGAGTAACGATATGAAATCTTGTGTCCAGACTGAGACGCATGTGTAAAAATCCATTTGGAATCGCATTTCAAACCATCTCCAAATGTGGTTTGAATCAGATTTGCAGAAATTAGATTTCATGATGTATTTACCTGTTCAGACTATCAAAAATCAAGCTGGATACAGTCTGGATATTCCGAATATCAGATCAGTGTTTTTCTAGAGCGGCACATTTCGCATTAAACCCCTCTGATTGACCTGATGACGATGATTCATGCATAAATGGAATTCCTGTTGTACCCAAACACAAGTGTTGTGTAGAATTTATTATACTCCATGCAACTCTGTTTCTCTGTACTTTATTAAAAGACCAGATCTTCCTATTGGCTGATATTATATATTATTTTAATTTGCATCAACAAGACGATTGTCTATAGTAATTGGTTCTGTGCTACAGACCTGGTGAATATAGATTAGGTTGAATGAGCTCTTTAAATTATTGTGTAAAGAGAGAAATCTTTCTTTGTGAAATTCCCCACAGAAGCTATTCTCATAGTATTGTGGAATTTGGGAAGTGGGAAGCACTAGGCCTAAGTCCAGGCGAAACAGGCTGATACATGCAGGGGGAGACTGCGTTATGTAGAGCAGGGCTGCAGCTAGCAGCTAATTTTAACTAGCAGCTAATCTATCGGTTATTGACACAAATACTGGACTGTTTGGATTATGAATCGCGCAGTTACTAGTTTTTAAATATAGCTTGCAGTTGTTGTAGGTATGTGATAACTAGAATTAAAACCAATAAATATTAATTCCTCATTGAAAAAATGTCTTCTAATTAACTTTGCGGCTGACATTAATCATCAGGGACTCATGGAATTGATTTTTTTTTTTTTTTTTTTGGCAGATTACAAAGTGTTAAATTCTCAAAATCCTCTGTTCTCCAGACTTGTGCCCTCAGCAGCAATACATTCTCCAGCCATAAACACCCCGACAGCGATTTTAGTCAGCTGTTCTTTGCAGTTCAAATGTACAGTTTATACCTGATTTCTGGATTCCACTTTATCAAAAGGCAGAATATCCATCAGAATGAATCACCTAAAATAAACCCATGCCTTTGTCGCTGGCGTCAGGTAGGATTTCTAAGGGTTAAAAGAAGGTTTTTAGTCTAACCAGGCTTTTCATTTATAGAAAACAGGACTCTTTTAAAGATGGCAGGTTTATTTTCCCCCCAGTTTTATGCTTATGTGTAAAGAAGCACTTCTTTCTTTCCTCTCTTTGTCCTTCTGCAGCAGGTATATATGCGTACAGCGTATAAATCCCATCCTAATGCTTATGACTACGCTGAGGTTAATCCACAAGTTGTTATTGCTCCTGTAAGTCCAGCCAAGCCTATTAAGATATAATCTCCATTTCAGCACGGATCCTCTTATCATAACACAAAAACAAGCACCAAGGACAGTCTGCAGGCAGTAACCAACCGCACACAGCCGTTCCATATGTAGCACAGGATGTACAACGTGCATTTGTGCTTAAAGATGATAGCATGTGGGTATAAAGGGTAACTGCAGGAGTTCAGGGTGATTCAGAGTGTGGGAGGCTTTGTGTGCGTGTATCCAAAGAATATGAGAGGAAAAACCTGCAGGACCAACAAAACGCTGCTGACAGAAGCTTTCCTTGCTTGGATACTGAGATTAAGGTTAGGGGCAGGATTAGAAAATCCTTATTCTTATTCCTGAATGTGTATATCAGGAAAAAACTTACTTCACTTTAAATGTAGGTCAGTGGAGCCAAACTTTATTTGCTTTAAGTAATGTTGGGCCATTTCAGCATGTACTTTACCCACAATTACATACAATTAAACTGAAAAACAGCAAATATAATTATGATATCTTATTATATTTGTTGGGTATGTAGGCCACATCAATGTTCAGACACTCTTGCATCAAAGAATTGCGCAGTTGGTCCAGATTTGGTGGATGCCTTCCCTGGCACAATTCCGAGGAGAATTCCCTGTAGACTGGGATTTTAGCCACTGCCGGTAGACCCGTATGACTGTACGCTTCCGTACACCTGCAGATTCAGCTACTTCCTTCACACTATGGTCTTTGGCATGCCCAAATTCAGTCACTCCTTTTAGCCAATCATTAACATCTGCTTTGGAGCCATTTTCCACACATGGAACGAGACATTCCCTGCACTGTAGCACCTCTTCCCAATCTATGGATGCCGTCACTCACACCCCGCAGGGATTTATAGCCCCATCATCCTCGTGCAGAGCCATCTGCAGGAGCCTGAAGTTACTACCACCTTAAACCTTACATATGGTAAATACTTGCAGAAATATACTGTTGCTGATGTGACAAAAACAAACAAAACCAAAATTGTAGGAAGAAAAAGGTCTTTAATGTGTCTATGGCAGTTAACCAAACAAGATTTCAATTTTCCCAAAGTAGTTTTGGGTTATTTCTTTTGGTCCGTTCATCATGAAATTTACAGGAAATCTAAAGAGCGAAAAGGTTCTTTTTAAATTGTTGTCAAAAACTGAAAATGACAAAAAAATGTGTCTAAAAAAGAAAAGTCTAATGCTAGAATAAATATAAAGCACAATAAAATCATGTTACACAGCTTCCTAAAGATGGTGGAGTTGGGAAGTGCTGATTGGTGCCACTGTTGATGGTGGTATATCCAGTGCAGCTGTATTGGATGGCAAAAATAATACAATATCCATTACATTGTCTTGAATCGCAATTTCACAATTGCACGATGCATCGTTACACCTCTTTAAAAAACGCACTTACTGCCTAGATGAACCTATTTACTTAGATACCCGAGATTTTTGTACAGTAGTGTACAGCATGCATGTACAAATGGTGTGTGTGGTTGTCAGCCGAGCTTCAGCAGAGTACAATGAGCTGGTAAGTCGTCTTATGGAACGGACGAGGAGTGAGCCTAAAGAGGATTGCTGTGTTGCAAATTGAGTGTTATTCTCCACATAAAGTGATGAAATCTCTAATGCCTTCCATCTCTCCTCTCTTATTTCCAAATCAGCGTGTGCTTTTCTCTGAGAGAGTGATATTATCCAGAGAGAGGCGCAGTACAGGGAAGCGCACATGTCGATAGCTTTTGTCTGGGAAAACTGGGAAAACGATTATGTTTTGAGCACTTGAGGTTGAAATCAAGTGTTTTGAGTCGTGTGATATACATGGTAGTATTATTGTGTACAGTCTCACAATAAACTCACCCATTCCCCAACACTCAAGTCTTGAAGAGCATGAGCATCGTGTGTGTGTGTATGTATATATATAATTATTATTATTATTATTATTTTTTTTATATATATATATATATATATATATATATATATATATATATATATATATATATATATAGATATATAGAT
>CM067493.1:26599823-26618690 GCA_034552555.1 Semaprochilodus insignis
TATATATATATATTTTTTTTTTTTTTTTTTTTTTTTTTTTTTTTTTTTTTTTTTTTGGGGTGTTGCTTCTTTAACTTCTCTCTAAAGTAGAATGTTATAGGTGCTGTATATTTTCCCTGACTCTTTCTGTCTGTGTGTTTTGTGTATTAGGGGCCCCGGACCCCACAGCAGGAGCCAGTATAGATGATGATAACTGCTGGCACCTAGATGAGGAGCAGGTCCGAGAGCAGGTCAAACAGTTTCTCTCCCAGGGAGGCTACTACGGCTCAGGCAAACAGCTAAACTCCATGTTTGCCAAGGTGAGTGTGCGCGCTTGTGTGAATTAGTGTTTAGATACAAAAATATCCTGAATATCCAAAATATCCTGAATATTTATTTATTTGTTTAAACATGGGACTTGATCACATTTCTCTTATTTGGTCATATTTTACTCCAAAGAAGTTGTAGCTATAATGAGTAGACAAAATAAGTTGAATCAAAATTTATGAATATTGTTTATGTTGGGAGACGTGTTTCCAGTAGTGTATAGAACATAACAGAACTGCTCATTTTGGTCAAACACAAACCCAGAAACTGTACAACTAGAGGAACTGATCATTTTGAGGTGGTCTCTTACATTTTTGCAGAGCTGTGTACGGTGTTGTGCTTTTTTATACTATGACAATTATTAAATTACACTTAAAACATCTCAGTATATTGACCTGCTTACAGTTTCACAGCATATGGCAGCGTATTGAATTGTATCATGATGCATATGGTATCAGCAGTGCTAATGTTTCTGATGTTGCCAGCATCAGCCCAGTGTTTTCCTTACATGAGACTGCAGCGTCCATCAGCGATAAACAAGTTCACCATGGCCGTAGCTGAAACAACTTTGGCATTGTCTTTATTTATCATTATATGGGACGTACATGTGACCCACCCCCACATTCTGACGCTGCTTGAAAACCTGTTTGTGTGAGTATGCGTAAGTGGAAGGGATACTCAATACTAAAGATGCTATTGTGATAAATTATGGGGCTATGAAATCCTAGGAGGCCCATTTAAATCAATGCGCTTTAATTAAATGTCAAGCAGCCTCTTTTCACTTGCTGCTGTGGCTGTGCTGTCCGCTGTGTGGATGACCACCTTAGCACTGCGCTGCAGAATTTGGGTCCTCTTTATTGAATCACCAGCGTTTATGCGAGGGGTTATGGCTGATGTTTATACATTGCTGTCGCAGTGTGCGTGTACGCAATAGTCACATCGCAGACGAATTAAATCAGACCTGTAGCTTTTGTTGTGTGATACTCAAGGAAAACTTGTGTGGTTCTCATGTTCTGTGGCTAAACCGCAAGACGTCCGTCTGATATAATGTAGTTTGCTTGGATATATAGCAGTCACAGTGCTCACCAGCCTTGTGTTTGGTGAGTTGATACCAGTTGTTTAGCACTGTATCATTTTTCAGCCTATTGTTTTGCTGTTCTGTGCATGGAAACTCCCTTAAACACCCCAGTCATTCTGGAATGGTGAATTCTCTCCGAATAGAGCTGTCCAAGTCATCAAATTCCTGTTTTTTCATATTGCGCTAATACATATCACAGAAAACATTGCCGTGTCAGTTGCGTGCTGTATGTGTTGAAGCCCTAGTGTCCTCACAGTGGCCTGTGTGTGGAGCACCTGTAATACGTTCTTGAAATGTTCTTTCAGGTGCGGGAGATGTTGCGGATGCGGGACTCGAACGGAGCGCGCATGCTCACCCTCATCACCGAGCAGTTCATGGCCGATCCACGCCTGTCACTATGGCGACAGCAGGGCACCGGCATGACAGACAAGTGCCGGCAGCTATGGGACGAGTTGGGTGAGTTGTGGCCTCCGCTGCGAACCGTGTGAACCCTCAGCATCTCGCTTCTTCTCTCACTTTTTTTTTATAGCATGTTTTCACCCCATGCAAATTGAAGACCTGTCACTTTCAGCCCTTTTTTTAGCGTTTGATTTCATTTCCTGTGAACTAGTGGTGAAAAAGCAGTAGCTTTCCTCGCACAGAAGCACGGACTTGGCAAGCAGTGGAAGAAGGATAAGGAAAAGCCCCTTTAGCACCTTCAAACCCGTCCTGTGTCCTGCAGCAGGGTTGTCTACCAGTTTTGTGCTCTGTACTTCAGCATTAATGCCACCAACGTACCCCTTTAACTGCTTCTCTCAACCAGAGGTAACCACTACTTTCCTGTCAACTCAGCGCCTCATTATAGGATCTTTCGGATCATGCTCGAAGCATGCAGAGTAGACACACATACAGAGGCCCGACTGTGTGGGCTGTAGGGCTGCATCAGCGACCATGCGTTCTGCAAGTCAATGCACATGTCTGACCGCTCACCTCTATCAGGAGGCCATGAACGTCTTGGGATCAATGGGCTTTCAGACTGCCTCCTATTGATCAGGCCATTTAAGGTGGTCGATGGGAGTGCTTCCTGAGCAGGCTTGTTTGAGAGCAGGCCTTTCTCCTCCGAGACCACAGCTGCAGTAACATGCACACGTGTTCTGGAAGACCGTCGCATCCGGATTTGCCGAGAGAAAACCGGCTTGCCCGTCGTTACTGCTTGACAATTAATTAGAATTAATTATGAAGGAAGGTCATTAGAGTTTTTGCTGTTGCTATATCATTATTTTAAAGGGGATCTGTTATGATCATTTTCAGGGTTCATCATTCTGTTTTTGGGATCTACTAGGGTATGTTTACCTTATTCGGTTTTCCCGGAACTGTATATATGTGGTCACCCTCTGTCTGAAATGCTCTGTTGGAGCTCCTGTGGCTTTAAGTCCAGCTCCCAGTGAGAACCATTGTGACAACTCTGTTCTTATAGGTCAACCATCCAGGAGTGGTTCTGCACCAACACGGCCTTGGGTAATGTGCCAAAATTCCCGGTAGGCGGGCAGTAAGGATTGTGTTATGTGATTCCATCACCTTGAAGCAGAGAGAAGGGCTGGAATTCCAACAATGCATTGTTTCAGGCAGCTGAGAAAAGGAACTTCCTACGGAGAGAAAAGCAAACGGGTCCTTTATAGAGAGCACATATGATGCCCATGTCAGTCTGACAGTTTGCTGTGCTCTACAGGAACGAATGAAGAACTGATGAAACCTTTAAACCAGTTAACTGAACGATAGTTTATAGGTTGGAAAACAATTAAAATAGATTACACGTCCTTGTTGGTTATTTAGCTGGCATACACACTTTGGCAAGTTCTTGTGACCATCAGTTAAAATACTTGACATGCGCATTTTTGACAGCACATGTCAATTAAATAGATCAATAGGTTCACTATTCAAACCTTGTACAGATATATTGATCACTCATTACTGTCTCAATATACAGCAAACATAAGAATCATGAGGCTCAGTGAACCTGAGCATGTTGTTGTGCGATTTCCTCTTGCACAAGGAAGCAAACCAAGTAGTTGTCAGTGGTCATTTGTGGATGTTTGTTTTCCATATGGTACATCTTTTGAAGCTGGTCCTCTCAAAAAGTGGTCCTGAACACCACTATTTCTAACCCAGCACCTCATTTTTAAATGGCCTATTGTGCCTACAGTTTGAATGATAGTCCTGCCTATCCTATCCTTAGGGGGACACTTATTGGAAATACCGTAATAGTAAACAATAATATTCATGTTTTTTGGGTTCTTGTAAATCGCGTAAGCAGCGATGTCCTTATTGTGTAGGCTTGCCAGGCTGCTGGAGCCCCTAATAAAAGAGCAGACAGGTCGGTGTTTCAGTAGACCCTGCAACTGGCCCGCGCTGTGGGCATTATTAGTGCTTCAGCCAATCAGCGCCGCTTGACGACGGCGTAAATGACAGCGGTGGAAAAAGACGCAGCCCCAGCCATCTGTTCTCTGCAGAGAGGCAGCGTGTGTGATGCTGACAGTTGTAAAAGAGCGGAGGCAGAGCAGGCTGCCCCACACCTGCCACATCTCCTGCTCCGTACAGGCCAGTGTTTGACACATGCTGACAGTGATGCACTAGCACCTACTCCATTACACGCCAGCCGCTCATTTTTCCATTTCACCTTTAAGACCCATTAAAAGCTGCAGGAAGCGAAAGGCTCTGTCTCAGCCTCTTATTCTTTCTGTCTTTCTGATGCGCAGTCTGTCTTTTCTCTCTTTCTCTCTCTCTCTCTCTCTCTCTCTCTCACTTCGTTCTCTACTTTCTTTTCCAGTGCTGCAACAATTAGTCAGCATGGTTGAATAATCATCAACAAAATTTGATGGTTTGGTAGAAGAAAAAAAACAAATGCTCTGGAATGTTCAATTGCAGTACCCCACAGGAAGCATAGGAGGCGGTATAATAGCTTGAATAATGACGAGTCTGTGAAGAGGCAAAGGTTTGGATTAATCAAAAAGTAGTCCACAGATTAATCAGTTATAATGATGAAATAAAATGATGGTGGTTCTTCATTCATCACATTCTCTCTCATTCCTGGTCTCCTACCCCACATTTTCCAAGACACTCCTTAGTGTTCTGTTCCCCTGCGTCTCATTGCCTCGTCCTGTTGTGTTGCAGGTGCGTTGTGGGTGTGTATTGTGTTGAACCCACACTGTAAGAGCGAGGAGAAGAGTGCGTGGCTGAAGCAGCTGAAGAAATGGGGAGATATGGACATCTGCCCCCTAGAGGATGGCAACTATGGCAGCGAGTTGCCCAACATCACTAACGCCCTGCCCCAGAGCAACCTGGCACAAGGTGAGCATTTAGAACTCGCACTGACTTCAACCCCAGTGTTTTTCAGAAAGCATTTTTAATAGTAGCCAGGGGTCCACTCCTTCAGCTCCTACCCGTTGGCTTCTGTTATAAGCCATGCCTTCTGTTCTTTCCTGAATGCAGGGAAAAGTTGTCTGTGAACAATGGTGTAGCATTCATGGTAATGAATTAGGAAAATGGAAAATGCTGCAGTCTTTCTTTAGACCCACTGAGGGTCCATGCGTGGGCCAACGTTTCAGTTCCTTACTCTCATAATGTACATGTTAGTTTCATATTAGTTGCTGAATAATTCATAGTTGACCAAATAAAGTTGTATGCCAGAATGAACACATCATCTACACTGAAGAAACCAATATTCTTCTCCAAATTGCAAAACATATTTAAGCTCAGTGTGTTTACAGAACTTAACATACTGGGAACGTGTGCCATAACCTTTTCATGGGCCACATTTTATCTTTTATCTCCCCCCTAATATGTAGTATTCAGCAAATTTGCGTGCCACTCCAAGTCTTAAGATTATTAAGAATATGATGAACCTATAATTCAGCTCTTCTATATAGAGAGTTTAATTCTTCTATATAATACATGTCTTCTATGTCTTGTGCCCTGTGTTCACTCTAACTGCCCCTTTTGTGTCTCAGACTCACTGGCCAGACCCAGGAGGACTGTGTTCACCCGTGCTATGGAAGCATGTGACCTGCACTGGCAGGACAGCCACCTGCAGAGAATCATCAGCAGCGATTTCTACATGTCTCCTGCTTATCAGAGAGAGGGAGAGAGCCTGCTGTTTAACCCCCAGGGCTTGCCTTTGTGGCTGGGTAAGAATAAAAAAGCGGGCTGAGGGTGGGATGGAACCGAAGATACAGTACCTGTCTCTGTGATGCCGTTATGTCTGGACAGGCTCACCCATCACCCAGTTTTCAGTTTCAAAGAACTGGCCTCGTGCAAGAAACATCAGCAGCATTGGGTCTGCAGCAATAAGCCAGCAATATAGAGAGGATATTTATTGTCAGGCCATCATTTTTATCTAAGGACAAAAGCAACTATAATGTCAACTGATTTACCGTTAAACTAACGTGCTATGCTGCTCTCTAATGTTCATATACTCGACACAAAGCAGATTTCAGTGCACTTACAGTTGCACAAAGGTTGCAGTGCCATGCAGTAGGCCCAAAACAAAACAATGCATTTGATTGACCAGAAATGCATTTTGAGCACTCGCTCTTTAAATGTACATAAGTCCAGTTTTTAGTTGACTTCTTCACAAATTAATAAAGCTCCTACATTTAGCCAGATGTACATGATATGTGACCATGTGGATATAATCATCTTATAGTCCGTCTTATTAGAAGTCTGATTTTAACTGTGCCATACAATCCATTCTCACATTTTTCACAATGAAATTGTTTAAACAGCAGTTAAGGAGGAGGACATGGCATGTTTCTTATCGCACACGGGGAAATTTGCATCGTTACAGCAGAATATACAGTAAACAGATACAGAGCAAGAGGTCGACTAAAGTGCAAGTTACAAAATATGAGAAATAAAAATACAAATTTACGTATGTAATTGCACAGATATATATTCATCTATATATATTAAATAAATCTGCAAAACAAGGATATGCTCAGAAAAGAGCGTTGTGACGTGCAAGGTCATGTCGTTTTCAAGTTTTCCCTGTTAAATGCTAAGAAAGAGGAACCAAAATGGCATAATAAAAGATTAGATTAATCCATTAATCAAATAACAGTTAACTAAATAAGCCTTAGTCACAGTCCTAGACAGTAAACATCTGTGACCACGCACAATTTCAGTGTTTCTCTTGCTGCTCGTCCGCTCTGCTAATCTACTGAAGCAGAGTTTTAAGGGCATATCTGCATGTGTACGAGTATAAGGATCCTACTCTCAGTGCTGTAGGCACTCTAATTCCACTTGTGCAGGATTGAGGAGCTAAAATAAGCAGCTTCTCAAAAGATTTGGTCCATTGTCACAGCTTAAGTCTGGCCTAGCAGTTAGGGCTGATATCTCAGAAAAACAACAGAGCCTTTCTGATCGTCATGTTATGCATCTTCTAGACCATGTGCCTACGGCATGCGCCAGGGTGGACGCCCTACGGTCCCACGGTTACCCAAGGGAGGCTCTGCGACTGGCCGTAGCCATCATCAACACGCTTCGGCTTCAGCAGCAGCGGCAGTTGGACATTTACAAACACCAGAAGAAAGGTAAGGCATTCACTAGGGCACGACTCAAAACATGACCTCACTCCAGTCTTTATCTGCTTAGTAAGATACTAGGCTTGTAGTAGCCTAGAAAAGCACCACTGACAGACTGAGGGGGTTCACCTTTAAGGTGCTTATGAGGCTCTTTTCAGTGTTTAGTCTGGATTTATTACTCTGTAAAATGTGTTGCTTGCAAGTTAGAAGCTAAGTATGAAAGACGTCACCAATTTAGCTTTTTGCCATCTCTCCTGTTTACACAGTCTCGATGTTTGTAGTTCATGCCCTGTGCCAGCAGGTCCACAAACCCAGATGAGGTTTATTTATAAACCAATGCATTGAAATAGACCAGAAATGCATTTTGAGCATGTGCAAAACAGTTTGTAGCTGATTTTGAGTACAGTTTCTAGCTGATTTCTTCACAAATGACTAAAGCTCATATATTTAGGTTTATTCTGCCCGTGGAATGTGACCACATGGACATAACACAGTCCATCTTATTCAAGAACTGATTTTAACTGTGCCGTACAATCCATACTCCACTTCTGGCTGGTCCTAAACCTGGCGATACAGCAAAAATAGAATAACCTGATACTTTCAGACATGGCTCACAATACTTCTAGATCAAAAAGCTCCCGTAACTGAAGGAAATCCAATTTACACAGGACCCTTTAAGATCTCTTTGTAATGAGGCATGTAGTTTCAGTGTTCAGGTACTTATGCTATACTCATGATGCATTGTGGCGTAAAATGGTCAGGGTAGTAAGTGTCACTGCCCACCTCTATGGCACAGATTGTAGTTTCCTCTGCTTGAACACTTCCACTTTAACCTCCTGAAGGGCTTGGTAACGAGCTGATGTTAGGTAAATTAGGGCAGGGGAAACATTAAATGTGCAGCACTATAAAGCACTGGTTTATACGGACTTCTGGAACAGCTGTTAAATTAATTACCAGTTGCTAATTGAGTCATTTATCACCTGTTATTCAGTGAAACTATATATATATATATATATATATATGTGTGTGTGTGTGTGTGTCTGTGTGTGTGTGCTCAGAGCTGCTGCAGAGGGGAATGACCAGCACTACTAATCTGGAGGGCTGGGTGGGCCACCCGCTCGACCCCATCGGCTGCCTTTTTGCCACCCTCACTGAGACGTGTCGAGTGGAAGATGACAACGCCATGGATACCGGAGGTAGACTATTTTTGGCTGGCTGTGTGTTTCTCACCCAACTGGGGGTTGTGTGTGTGTGTGTGTGTGTGTGTGTGTGTGTGTGTGGTGCTGGGGTGTTGGGTTAGGCATCTGTGTCCTCTTGCACCTCTTACAGGGGAATTCCACCATTTAAAAAAAATGTTTATTTAAAAAAAAATAAACAATATAAAAATTATATATTTTTTTTCATTACACAAAGTAAACACACACAGACAGACACACACACACACACACACACATGGGTAGGATGGTTCTCGTTCTTTCTTGGAAGATGGGTAGAATTTCCTACCATTCATGCTGCTATTCATTCCGACAGATTAGCTTGTGTGTGGAGGTTCATTCAGTTTGCTTAGCCTGTGCAACAGGGGTGTGGGGGCATGCTATTGTAGCAGAGGGGTCATTCTGAACTCACAGCAGAATAAAACGTATAAAATCAATCAGCATTTGCATTCTATACATCCCACCCCGGTCCTGGACGAAAAAGAAGAGTGTTGGCTATTGTGTTTCTATTGTGAGACACCAACAGGGAGCTATTGTGCTGTGGAATAATGCAGCCGAGTGGTACGGTGATTGGCTCTGTTTGTGTGTATCTGTGGTGGTGCACATGAGTGCTTTTCCTCTCTTTGGGCCAAAGTGCTTGAGTGATCATGTGTGTTTGTTTTCATACATTCTCTGGACACAAGTACTAGGACTTGGTAGGATATTTATGAGAAAGAACAGGGCTGTCCTGTGTGTGTGTGTGTGTGTGTGTGTTTAAGTGAAAGGACAAAACCATTTGTTTTGTTCCTATGGTTAGGGTTAGATTAAAGTCTGTTACACACAGATTTGTGGTTGGCGAAGATGCATTATTCCCTCCGTGTGCAAGTTTTTGCGAACCTCCACCAGTGACAAAGACCTGCTGACCAGTCATGGGCACCTCTGTGACCGATCAGCTGCGTTCCAGCAAACAGAACTTCTTGCCAACTTCTTGCCAAATCCTTGCCAAACACTAAGAAGCTCCAAAAGAATCCCAAACTGAGCTGCAAACTGGACTGAGAACTAAATTATAGCCTGTGTGGAAGCACCCAGTTTCCCGTCAGTGATAAAAGCTGTTCATGCTACTTCAGCTTTTCCAGAAAGGACAGTAGTCCAGTGTCGCAGTTTGCTGGGAGCCAAAAAATCTGATCTTATTTGCACATGAAAACATTCAGTCTGTTTGCTTTGTGCTTTGAGCTGCATCTCCAAAATCAGCTCAATTCTGCTGAGATCCCAGCTGTGAGTAAAAGAACTCAGAAGGTTTCAGCTCCTAAAACGAGGTGGAGAAACTCTCCTTCGCTGCTCCAAAGTGGAATCTGTCCTTCACAGCTTCACAGTTTGAGTTTTTCACTTTTTGGGAGAAGTAAAGAACATGCTCGTACATATTGTGCCTTTTTGCAGCATGTACACTTTGGTGAAATTCCCGATTATTCCGTTTTTGTTTTTTTTTTGTCTTCGTTATATTGTTGAGTGCTCTTTATGTTGTTCTTTCCAGTGCTCTAGCACAAGCTAATATTTAGCCCCGGGCCTACATGCTAGTAACAGTACAGTGATGCCATACACTGCAGTACAGTTTGATGCTATATATGAGGTATATATTTATCTCCATTGTCCTGAAAATGTATAAAAACAAGCATGTGTGTGTGTTGGAGAGCCCTTTGTTTGACTCAGTCACACAGTTGGAAACATCTGGCATTTGCAGCAGTGTGGGCGGGCCCTAGGGCTCGTCCAATCAGAGCGTCCAGAGGTCAGAGTGCTAGCTGAGCAGGACCAACAACAACAGCTGGAGCATGTAGTCCAAACACCTCCATCTCTCACTCTTTCACGCTCTGGCTCGCCACACTCACTCTTGCCTTTCTCCTCTTCTCTGTATCCTTTCTATGCTTGTATACATCTTTCCGTACAATCGCTCCCTGGTCTTCCTGGCACCTCTTTGTGCATTGTGTTTCCTCCAGTTGTTTGCACCAGCCCGTTTGTTTGGCCCCACTGGAGCTGTGAGGCTAATGTGGCTAACAAGCATTGTAAGCTTCCATTCATTACCCCTCTGAATGTAGTATGTATATAATTAGAATCCCCAGACTAAGGGGCAGTTTGGGATTGGTTCCCTGTTGCGTCCTGAGGACTATAGGCTCCTCCCCCGGCTAAAGGGAAGATCACGTGCCTGGTGGTGTTCAGGGTCAACTCCTGGTTCAGACACGGGGCAATGGGTTTATTAGCCAGGGTTTAAGAACTGAGGCTGTGTGTGTGGGTGTGTGTGGGTGTGGGTGTGGATCCCCCCCCCCAACAGAAGTTAGCAAGAAGTTAACATGATGCTAATAGATAAAGGTTTCCATTACTTTACATTAGCCCCAAAAGCTCCTATGAGAACTAAAGAAGCAAACTTTGCATACCAGAAGCATGCCTTGATTGATGAACTGCTTTGGAAGTAAAATCAGAGAAAAGAGAGCAGAGAAAACAGTCACTAAGTGTTCACTTGTATTTCCTTCCAGATTCGGGTGAGCCGAAACCCCCGGTATACCAACACGTGCCTGTGTGGGGCTGCTCGGAGGGCGGGGAGTCGTACCTGGCCCTGGCCCTGGAGGTGGCGCTGATGGGCATGGGGCAGCAGAGGCTAATGCCCGAGGGACTGTATGCCCAGGACAAAGTTTGTCGCAATGAGGAGCAGATCGTAGCCAAGCTGCAGGAGCTGGAGCTGGATGAGCTGCTGGTCCAGACACTCCGGAAACAGGCTGTGCTGCTGCTAGAAGGTACGACTGTGACTAATTTGGATATTCGAGTGTCCACAGGAGTTAATGGGAGGATTTCCTGTTAACCTCTCCTCTGCAGAGCGCTGCACATTTTTAATGCAGTTATTCTTTTATTTGCTGTTATTTATCTCCTTTTGCGCACACGCACACACAAACACACGCACTCTTGTTCACTCTCTAACTTTAACACACTAATTCACACACTCTATCTGCTTTTCACTGCCCTCTTCTCTGCCATCTTCTCTTTACACTGCTGTTTTATCTCCCTCTCTTTCTCTCCTCCTGTTTTTCTTTTGCCTTTCCCACACTCCTCCCCTGGGCCTGCAGATCCCCCCATCTCTCTTTCCCATGCCACCCTCCTCATTCTCCCTAGCCTATACACATGCACGCACGCACACACACACACAGCTTCCGCAAACCGTCTGCTCTGTGACTCTTGCTGTTGGCATCGTTCACTGCAGCTCGCATAACGGCCATATAAACCTGCGCATGTTGAATTTGCCTGGTCAGATAGAAATGGAGACCTTCAGTGAATCTGACCGACTATTGTGTATGCCAGTATCACACAAGAATGTCCATCACTGTGCAGCAGCCATCACGTTCTGTCACAGCGTGGTATGGGTATTCTGTGTTAGCAAAACGACGCCGTCGTCCGCACACTACCAACCTCCACGTTTTCAGCCACATCTAGAAATTGCCAGACTAGCTGAATAGTGCACTGTTTACCAAATAGGACGTTGCCAGGATGTAGTATGTTGACGTATGTGATTTATGTGTAGGTGGTCCGTTCAGTGGCCTTGGTGAGGTCATCCACAGAGAGAGTGTGCCCATGCACACGTTCGCCAAGTACCTCTTCACAGCACTCCTTCCCCACGACACGGACCTGGCCTACAAGATCGGCCTGAGGGCCATGAGGTGAGCACATACGTAAAACATGCGTGTAAAGTTATTTTCATGTAATGATTTCTACTGCTTCTTTTGGCGTCTGTACAGTGTTCCCTCAGGTCATGGAATTTGTGGAATATCCAGACATGGAATATTCAGGGGATTTGTTCATTTTCTTTGGCTCAAGTCAGGGAATATCAGGGCATTTAGTTTGAAGCATCCTTACATTTTTAGTTGCCATTATCAAGCTATAATATTTTCACGCAATTCCCGATTGTGTGAGTAGTTATTTATTACAGATGCTTGATTTTTTTTTTTTTAAATGTATTTATTATTTTTTGTGTGTCCCTTTATTCCTTGTCTGCTCATCAACAACTTGAAATCACTTTAATCAAGACAGTCAGTCCTCTGCCCCTGCCAACGAAGATAAACATGCTGGAAAATGATGGTGATGATGTTTAAGCCACTAAAAGCTAGTGAATTAATATAACGTGGCTGCTTTTCTCTGCTCATCCCATTCTTTCATTATAGGTCATAGAAATTCAACTGTTTAGTGCATGAAAATCAGGGACCACCATAAGTTTGCAAATGCAGCCTGTATGACAAACGATGGCTACTGGAACATGTTTAGGTAGATCTGTGTCCGTTGTACTAAAGGGCTGTGTGTGTGTCGGGTAGCCTTATGAACGCTGTCCTACAGTTAAGTGTTAAAATAATAGCAGCATTCAGTAATATCGACAAGTGATTTCAAATGATTCGAACAGCAGCGCAACTTCCTCTCTGCTGTTCCCGCTTTCCACTTCATTCCTTTAGAGCACCACTGGACGGTGTGTCCCTCTTCCAGCACACCTGTTCCAACTCATCTCAGCTAATTATCACACCCATGAGGAGCTGAATCAAGTGTGTTAAAGGAGGGAAAACACTAAAATGTGTAATACAGCAGGCAGCAAGGACAGCGAGTGAAGAGCACTTTTAAAAGGTGTTAAAGTTAACACTGAGGATAGAACTCATCGATTAAACGCCTTGTGTAGAGAAACCCTACATGTACAGCACAGTGGAAGTGTCGTAGTCCAGCTGAGAAGTTTGTAGAAGCGTATTTGCTTTGGCCAGCAAGTGTTTATACTGGTAAAGAGACGGCATATAGCATCAGCACTACAAAGGTATAAAGAATTCCTTAATTATTTCCAGTTGCCAGTTATTTCTGTTACGTGTTACGTAGAGTGGTTTCATGTGCTGTGGATGCTGAATATAATGGATACATTTGTGTTGGATATTGTGACAGGCATAAAATTCACCATTCGTCGTATTAATATTTGTTCGTGTTTATTATAATAGTGTTTTTCCCCAAGAAATAAATGCTTACGGCCCAGAAAAATAGAATGAAATATAATCTTCTCAGGTAGCCTAAGACTTTCTCACAGGACTGTCCATTACACACAACTGTGCTTGCAAGGCTCTGCCGTCTCTGGCTGCAGCCCTGTGTAGTCTCAATGGGCCTTTATTACTGTGCCATCATTAATCCAGGCCAGATCCTCAGGGTCCTCACTGATACACAATCAATAATGCAGCTCCCGCTGCATGCTCGCCCAGACATGAGTAGCAAAGCACAGACCAGCAGAGCTGCTGCCTCAGCACAAAGACAAAGCTAATGGAGCACAGAGCGCAGGGATGGTCTAGGTGTTGCCTGAACTGAAGTTATAAATGGGATTAATTAAAGTTGTTCAGTCCAGGAGCTCCAATTGTAAGCACAATTTATTTAGAGAATTTTTAATTAATATAATTAATTATCACCACCTTCCTGTTGTGCGTGGTGGGAGGAAATGGCATGAGCCTGTCCGTAATGAAGCTTTCTATAATAATGACAATGATAATGATATGGTAATGATTCTGATATGATAATGTTCTCTCTCTAATGTAGGCTGCCCGTTTTGGAGTCCACTGCCCCCTCAGGCGACGTGGGTCACCCCCACCACGGCATCTCCATCGTACCCAGCAGATACCCACGCTGGTTCACCCTCGGACACTTGGAGTCCCAGCAGTGCGAGCTGGCTTCAACTATGCTCACTGCAGCCAAAGGTGAGTGTGCAAGCAGTACGTGAACATTGTCCAGAATTAACATGTCAGGGGAGGAGGGAAGTTCCTAACTGATGAAGGATAAACGCTCTGAAGAGTGTTATAACACTCGGCTCAGGACTGCGTGCTGTTAAAACATACCGTCTGCCAGTCATATGCTGTTGATTTCCTGTCTGCTGCTTTTTATGCAACACATTTTAACTGCTGTAATATAAATTCCAAGGTGACGATGTTGCTGTTCGAGTGTTAATCTGGACGAACATGTTTGGTGTGTTGAGTAGGAGACATGCTGAGGCTGCGTACGGTTTTGGAGGCCATCCAGAAGAACATTCACTCCTCCTCACTGATCTTCAAACTGGCCCAAGACGCCTTTAAAATCGCCACCCCCGCAGATAACCCGCCTGACATCACGCTGCTCAACGTCGCCCTGGAGCTTGGGCTTCAGGTGTGTTTTGTGTGTGTGTGTGTGTGTGTGTTTTGTGTGTGTGTTATTCTGTGGTGTGTGTATGTGCGTGCGTGTGTGTGCGCGTGTGTGTGTGTGTGTGTGCATGCGTGCATGTGTGTGTGTGCGTGCGCGCGTGCGTGCGTGTGTGTGTGTGTGTATGTGTGTGTGTGTTATTCTCTGGTGTGTGTGAGTTATACTGTGTTTTGTGTGTGTGTTTTTCTGTGGTGTGTGTGTGTGTGTTTTTCTGTGGTGTGTGTGTGTTTTTCTGTGGTGTGTGTGTGTGTGTGTTATTCTGTTGTGTGTGTGTGTGTGTGTGTTATACTGTGTTTTTTGTGCGTGCTGTGTGTGTGTGTGTGCGTGTGTGTTATACTGTGCCTGCTTGTGTGTGTGTGTGTCTTATACTGTGCGTGTGTGTTATACTGTGCCTGCTTGTGTGTGTTATACTGTGTTTGGTGTGTGTGTGTGTGTGTGTGTGTGTGTGTGTTTAGTCTTTTGTTCTTTGTAACTCATCATGCCGTTTCTGTGTAGGTGATGAGGATGACTCTATCCACTCTGAACTGGAGACGCAGGGAGATGGTGCGCTGGCTTGTGACCTGTGCTACTGAAGTCGGTCTGTATCAGAATCCAGGCGTGTCAAAAGTTTGGATATGTCCCTCTTTCTCTAGAAATTCCTGTTTAGTGTTTGACTATTGCTTTTCAGTTAAGGCAGGAATGTATATGATTGTCCTGTAGGGCGATGAAAAGGTCTCTTGTGCCAGAAATGGGAATATGGCGAACCTTTAAGGAACCATTGAGCCATAAGACCATCACTGTACCTTTTGAGGAAATGTATATTTAGTTATTCAGGGTGTTTATTTTCTGACATTGTGCAAAAACCATTTTGTTAATGTTCAGTATTAGGTTTCTACTGCTGTATTACTGTATCATAGCTCACTAAAACCGCACTTTAACGTGTCTGTGACAGTAAAAATGACTCGTTACAAGCTGTTAGTAAAGGATACTCCCTGCTTTCATGCACTCAGCACTGAAGTTATCTTAAGTGAAGTTAGGTATAACAGGGCCCTACAACCAAAAATGCTACAGCTAGTAGGAAAAAGCTTTATTATTAGTATTATTGTTAATTATTAATATTGTTGTTGTTATAATTGCAGATAGTGGTCGTGGTAGTATTGCTATAATGGTCCCTTCTCTCCCACCTCAGGCCTGCGAGCCCTGGTCAGCATCCTACAGAGCTGGTACACCCTCTTTACCCCGACCGAAGCCACGAGCATCGTGGCCGCTACGGTCATGTCCCATAACACGGTGCTTCGACTCAGCCTGGACTACCCTCAGCGCGAGGAGCTGGCCGGCTGTGCCCGCACGCTGGCGCTGCAGTGTGCCATGAAGGACCCTCAGAACTGTGCGCTTTCAGCCCTGACGCTCTGCGAGAAGGACCACATCGCCTTCGAGACGGCCTACCAGATCGTCATTGACGCGGCCTCCACGGGCATGAGCTACTCGCAGCTGTTCACCATCGCGCGCTACATGGAGCACCGCGGCTACCCGCTGAGGGCGTTCAAGCTGGCCTCGCTGGCCATGGCCCACCTCAACCTGGCCTACAACCAGGACACGCACCCGGCCATTAACGACGTCTTGTGGGCCTGCGCTCTGAGCCACTCGCTAGGCAAAAACGAGCTGGCTGCCCTCATCCCCCTAGTGGTCAAAAGTGTGCACTGCGCCACCGTGCTCTCGGACATCCTGCGCCGCTGCACCATGACGGCCCCCGGCCTGGCCGGGATTCCCGGCCGCCGCAACTCGGGCAAGCTCATGAGCACGGACAAGGCGCCGCTCAGGCAGCTGCTGGACGCCACCATCAGCGCCTACATCAACACCACGCACTCACGGCTGACCCACATCAGCCCGCGCCACTACGGCGAGTTCATAGAGTTCCTCAGCAAGGCCAGGGAAACCTTCCTCCTGGCCCAGGACGGCCACATCCAGTTCGCCCAGTTCATAGACAACCTCAAGCAGATCTACAAGGGTAAGAAGAAACTGATGATGTTGGTGCGGGAACGTTTCGGTTGACCCCCACCCGACGGCCCCGCACACGGAACTCTTTTTGGGTCTGCTTGTTCCGGTTTTATTTAAATTCAAGGCATTATTTCTTCCCGCTCTTCTGTTTTGTTTCGTCATCCTTTGTGAATTTATACATTGTTTTGTTTGATTTCTTTTATTTTTTGTTTGTTTTTGTGAACAACCACTGTTCACCGACTTATTCTACCAGGTAGAAACCTGTGGAGGGGAGAACAAGCTTAATGATGCTTTTTTTTTTTTTTGGCTTATGCTTGCTTTAGTTTGTTACGGATATCAAATTGCGATTAGAAAAAAAATGTAGAAGTGGCACATAAAGAGAAACCAAATGACAGGCGGTGTATATTTCGAGCCTGGAAAAGCTTTTCCATCGTGGCGATATTAGGGGGTTTGTTTTGTTTTTTACTTTTGAAGGAGCTTGAACACTCAAAGAAAAAAGAAAGAAAGAAAAAAAAAAAAAGGTCATTCCTAAAACACTCACACACAGTGTTACTGTCATACCTCGATCGTATTTAAGGAACAGCTTTAACGGTCTGGAAGAAAGAGGCCTCACTTCTTTTTTTTTTTGTTGTTGTTGTTGAGGGTAAAGAACGGTAGAGTGAAGCAGCTGAGCAAAGAGGTGTTGATCATCTTAACCCAGGAATTCTCCAACACACACCTACCCCGGGACTCGGCCCTCCCCTCTCCCCTCTCCCCGTTCCTTTTTGGTTTGTCTTTTCTCTTTTTCAGAACGTAGCGAGGGGGGTCTTTTGAGAAAGAGATGAAAGAGGATTTCACGGTGCTGAATCCATCAGCCACGATCCACACCTGAGAATGAAAAGGTGTTTCCTTCTCCACCTGAATTTGAACAACAAAAGCTCCTTTCAGCTGTCTTTCTCAAGGCGGCCGAGAGGAGCTTAAACCTGATCTCCGTGTGCCGCATCTGTGCTGCGTGCTGAAGCAGCTGCCCATTGGTTTAGCTGCATGTGCTTTAGCCACGCGGTACAGAGACCGCAGATAGAGATTAGCTAGAACAACACCTAGCAAGGTGGGCAGCGATTCAGAGATTAGCATTAGTGTTAGCATTATCGGCCTTGATCCTTAGAGAGCGGGGGGACATCACAAGAAGCAAAGGTAAATATTAGTCGTAGTTGTAGTAGCATTATTTTACAAGCACTTCATTAATATTCACCCCCCACCCCACCCCACAACCTCCTCACGACTTATCTTGTGTATAAATTCGATACTCAATTCGGTCACATGTAGATTTACCGTGTGTGTTCAAATACAAAAGCTTCATTTGGGAAACGCAAGAGGGGAAAGAAGAAAAGCGAATGAATCGTCCACATTCCACACCCCTCCGCCCCTCCCAACACTTAAGAATGCACTCTGCGGCTTTGAACAGAAGGAAACGAGAAAGAAACGAAAGGATGAACGAGAAAAGAGACGCTCAACTCCGTTCTCAGGGAATCACTTAAAGAAACAAAACGGAAAAAAAATAGTAGCATAAGCATTTAAGATATTGTAAATATAAAAGTGTCAATTCAAAAAATTGTAAAGTTATAATTATTTATGATAACTGTTTTTTGTTTCTGTTGGGGTTTTTTTTTGTTTTTTTTTTCCTTTTCTTTTCGGATACTTGAATTTGTCGCGGGCTGGGAATGTGACGGCAGTTAAGAGGAAAGACTTTAAAAAGAAAAACATTTCTCAGGTGCTCCTGTGAACAGTTTTTTTTTTTTTTTTTTTTTTTTTTTTTTCGTATTTGCTGTTTTGTTTGTATCCTCTCTGTTTTGTTTGGACGCTTTTCCTTTTTTGTGTTGCAAGAAAAAGCATGGCGTGTAAAGACTGAAAGAAAGAAAGAACGATCGAAAAAAAGGGGAGGACAAGCGTTTATAAACTGACTATGCAGAACCACTTCACGATTTGAACCCCCTCCTGACTCTACAACACCACCACCCCCCCCACCACCACCCCCCCGTCCTGTAGGGGGCGTTTGTTTGGAGCGCTCGGGCGAGGTGGCGGGTGACGTGCTCTGATTGGACGTTTCTGTCGGTAGTCTGCACCTGCGCTGCAAACTGGGACGGACCCTTATTTTGCCTTTGACCTTCGTGCATCTCTCTTTACTTTGGAAGCCTTATAGTCTTCTCTCAAAGCATCCGGCATGCGTTTTCAGGAGGTTGTGTTGCCAACGGAGTACAAAAAAGTAGAGAGACAAGGAAAGATATGAATCCCCCCCGGAAAGGGACACATTGGAGGGTCCGCAGCTTGGGGTGAGTTGGCCAGCCGTCATCACACACAGAGTGGCACGGTTTTCTGGGTTTTCTGCCTTTGCCCAGGCCCAACCGACATACTGTTTTTAGGTTCTGTGTTCGGGCTAAGGGAGGGAATCTGGGAGCGGTTTCTGTCTGTCCGGAGCTTCGGACACCCCATGGCCTCGCCGGGACTCGGTTTCGGATGGCCGTGTGGGGAGACTTCTGTTTTGTTGATAGTTTTAGTG
>CM067493.1:26657462-26685036 GCA_034552555.1 Semaprochilodus insignis
CATTTCACTCCGGACAGTTTCCCAAACCTCTCTGTACAATATGGAGCAGCTCTGCTCAGCGTTTGACCCTGAAGAGACTGAAGAGAGGAGCAGCTCCACCTTTATCAGCATCACAGCCCCAACAGCAGCCTGTAAGTAGCAGCCGTGCTGTGTGATTGTATCCGTGTTTGCCGGTTGGAGCAGATCATCTTAAACTGAGAGTTCCATAGTGAGGAACAACTTTAATCTACTGTGTGTTGATGTCCAGACGGAAAGCCAGTAGCTAGTACAGGAAACGTTAGCGACTAGCATTAGCGCCAAGCTAACTAGCATAGCTAACTAAACAGTATGAGGGCGGAGCTTATTTACACAGAGGCTCATTTTATTTAGTCTATTTCCACACGTGTGCTTCTGTGTGATCATTATGGGAGGGGTCTCGCTGTGAACCAGCCAATCTGAGCAGAGCTCATCTAATTATTCACGAGGAGCTCACCAAAAAAGGGAAAACAGCTCGTTTCATTCTAGAACCAGATCATAGGGGGTGTAGGACCGCATCTGGCCGAACAATGTCACATACCTTCTATGTAGAACTTCAGAGAACAGTTTAAACACTGGATAAATATTTCTATGGCACCTTTACTATTATCTCATAACGAGTATCTCATAATTAGGATCTCTCACTTCCCACTGTCTTATCATTATGAGTTAGTATTTCATGGTTTTGAGATACTATCTCATAATTAGATTGTTAGAATGTAATTATGCAATAACCACAACATTTACACACGAGATAATGGGACATACTATGTTGTACTGAGAAAGTTTCTCATTATCGTGAGATATGAAGTCATAACTATGAGATACTATCTCATTGTTATAAGTAATTATGAATTAACTGTGATAAATGTTGCATATATGTCATGGAAATGACCTTCCAATTTAAATACTGGATTAATGTTTTTATGGCACCTTTATTAGTATCTCATAACTAGTATCTAATAATTAGGCTCTCTCACTTCCCACTGTCTTATCATTATGAGTTAGTATTTCATGGTTTTGAGATACTATCTCATAATTACATTGTTAGAACGTAATTATGCAATAACTACAAGATTGAAGTCATGAGATAATGAGACATACTATGTTGTACTGAGAAAGTTTCGCATTATCGTGAGATATGAAGTCATAACTATGAGATACTATCTCATTGTTGTAAGTAATTGTGAATTAACTGTGATAAATGTTGCATGTATGTCATGGAAATGACCTTCCAAAGACCTTTATGTGTATATAACCTCAGGTGCACACAGTACACTGAACAGAGACCACCGTGCCCACCTTCTCTGGCCGTGTACTGGTCGTCCTCAATGACTCTGGCCAGGCCGAAATCAGCTATTTTACACAGCAGGCTTTCCGACACCAGCACGTTGGCCGCTCTCAGGTCTCGGTGGATGTAATTCTTCTTCTCGATGTAGGCCATGCCCTCCGCTATCTGCACACACATCACATAACCCATAAACAAGCTCATATGGCTACAACGGCTGAAAGCAGAGATGCGGTAAAACGGGTTTTTTCATCCCTGCCTCCAGAAAAAGTAAATATGAACTGGTCCGGATTTTAGCTGAGCAAACACAGTCATGTCGTCCAGGCAAGGACAAAAATAGGGTCTCACTTCTCTATTAGCGTCCTCTTTCACTCTCGGAAACAGGATGTACAACTTCAAACTCACGCCGGTACCGCAGAGGAGCTTCAGAAACGCGGCGCAGTTTTAGCACCAGCAGGCAAAGTCATTTTCTCAACCATGCTCACTGCATACTCATCCCAGAGTTTCCTGCAGCACACCAGGATAGCAGTTTCACGTTGCCCTGCCACTTACTTACAATTTGAGGCATGAGTCACATCATTCTGAAGTCCCTTAAGAGCTGAAGCGAGAGAAGGAGAACAGGAAAAACACAAAGCTAAAAATGTGTGATGCAGGTGGATACAGCTTGTTCCTGTTCAGTGAAAGTGGCTATTAAAATACGAGCATAAAGCAGCTAAATATACTGATGCTACACATATCTGCTTACTCTATCGTCTGTAACATATATAGTACATAGTGTACATATATATATAATATTTGTGACTATATACAGACATATATATCATCTGACTGGGAGCCCCCACGTGAAGTTTGGCATCGGTACGAGCCACGGAAGCCAAACGGCAGGCGCTTGAATTTTCCGCTTACGTTTTTTGCCGAATGGTACGAGGCCTAGCCAGGGCAGAGAAGGTGCCAGAGCTACCAACCAACACACGTGGCACACGTTGGCATCACCACAGCCTGATAATCTGGCTGGTGACTATATATATATATATATATATATATATACATAGACAGGATCTGTCCTGAGTGAGTACATGCAGTTTGGTGGCTGTAGGTTAAAACAAACAATAGGGTTTGAATGGGGTGAAAATGAATGGGAGTCTATGGGAGGAACAATGGGTAAATAAAGGACACATAGAGGAGTGTGGGTCAGTATGACTGTGGATTAGAGCTGGGGGATCTGCCCTGAGTGAGCACATGCAGTTTGGCGGCTGTGGGTTGAAGGAAACAATAGGGTTGAAGGGATGAAGTTCCGGCTAACGATGCCGAAGTTCATAAGCTTGACTTGTGATTGACGTGTAATTGGAGACAAGGCGGGAATGATCCTTGTTTGTTTACTGTGTTTCCTGGTCGTTAGATGAGTAACGTTGAGTAATGTTTTTATCCAGTTATAAGCATCACATGTGCTTATGTTTATGGGTGCGGCTATTTTCGTGTGCGGGTGATTTTAGCCTGCAGTGTTCACCTGCGGCTGCTGACGAACTGAACTGCAACCACAACACAGATATTAGGACTTATGACACCGGGTGCCATTAAAATGCGCTCATCTCAAAGAACTTAGAAAAGAAACTCAAAGCGTAAACAAACACTGCTCACTGCTGCCCTCTAAAGGTGTTACACTGCCAGTCATGTGATACATCTGCTTGTTGCTAATTGTGGTCTATTAAACGGGATCTGTTATGCTTTTCCGTTTTTTCCGGAATTTTTTTCCTTTAGTGTATTAAGGAGTTAGTAAACGCTCTGCATCCAAAAGTACATGCCAGAGGGAATATCTCTCCTCCACAGAAACCACTTTTCCCGGCTGCCTGAAACGCCTTGTTGGAATTCCAGCCATTTTCTCTGTTACATGGTGATGTCATCTCGTAACACAGTCCTTGTTGCCCGCCTACCAGCAAGCTCAGCATGTACTCACACAGAGAGCTAAACCAGGAAAAACTGACCACGTCCTGCTCCAGCCTAGTTTGTGAAGGTGGATCTACCAGCTTGTTCTACTGAATGTTCAGGACCGGACCAACGGACACGGCAGAACCGACACCATTGTGAGAACTGCCACAGAGGTTAATGCAGGATGGTGCTCTCTCTGGTGGTTCATCATTCAGAACAGAGGGGATGAGCTGATCAATCAGAGCACACTGGGCTCATCTGGAGGCGGGGCTTAAAGACACTCTAACAGGGCGTGTCAGACAGAGGGTGAATACAGATGTGCAGTATGAGAGACATACAGTGTTTTGGGGAAACTGAAGCAGGTAAATCTGTTCTAGTAGAACCCAAACACATAATTACCAACACTGAAAGTGAGCATGATGGTTCTCGCTGTTACTGCGATGATGGTGACACTGGACTAGCGTGGCCATGACTCTCTACACAGGTTTGGAACTGCTGTATTTGAATGCAGGAGGTGCATTTCTTGGCGAGCATACGTTGAGTATTTTACAGCATGGCTTAAACGTGACTCAGCCAATCAGATCATGCCTAGCTTAAGCACGGTAGGACCACAGCCTATCAAGACTTACTGCATTACAGCAGATTCATTAAGGTGGGGCCTTTACCGTGGGGTCACTGTTTTCTTAACAACGTCCTCTTTCATAATGTCAATTCCACCGATTTCTCAGAACTTGGGCATGGTGTGAACACATTCTGGGTAGTTCTGCATGGAAGGCGCCTTGTACAAAACGTAGAATTGGTCACAGTGGTGGCGATGGGAACCAGGCATCTGAAGAGGTCAACACCCTCGCAGTAAGCTGTTACACAAAACGGCTGACATGGTTTTGAGGTATAATTTTGACCTTAAATGTATGGATGGATACGTGGAGGGATACGTGCAGGGTGTTCTAGGGCAAATCAGTCCCCAAAGAAGATTGTTCAGATTCAACACTAGTGTCCCATCATTGACATTACATATGAAACTCAAAGGGCACTGAATTATACTTAATTTAAGTAGACTTAGCATACTTTCTTAAGCTTAATTAAATAATTAATATACTGAAAGTGTGCTATTTCCACATACTATGTACTTAGTATACTAAATATAATCATTAGTGCTATTAAATATATACATACAAAGATCTAACTGTACTTAACTCTACTATTCTGAGACACCTCTTAGATTCATTTAGAGACAATTAAGTACATATATATATATACGTATTACCGCAACTTCACATCTTCACATCTACTTCAGATATAGCAAAGCTACATTTCTCAGACGTAGTCAATCAGGTGGGAAGCGCTTGTTGTTTGTTGTTGCTTGTAGTTTGGCACTGAAGCTACGAGGCTAAGTCTGAAGGCATGAAGTCAGCCCAAAACAAGAGCACCCCGTGGAACCCTGATGTCTGGGAATTCTTTGTACCTAAAATTATAAACATATATGTAATTTATTTATTTATTATGTTAATATTTTAGCAGTTTTTAGTCCTGTTGTGGATAAATGTGAGGAGTGACTTCCCAGATGTTAAAGTATTAATGTTATATGAAACAATAATTAGCTATTTTAAGGTTTGTTTTTCAGTTTAAACTGTAAATAAAATCCATTTTATGTTCAAACGGTTTAAAATTTCACTACCCCAAAGAAAAAAAACTTGATTATGTCTAATTTTTGTGATTTTTAGTTTTCTGTGTGATTTGAACTGAGCAGTTGTCCTTTATACTATACTGAAATTTCATGACGTTTGGACCAATAGTCTGGTTCCATTACCTTGCATTGAAAGTTAGGAAGGTTTTTACCCTCTCCTGTAAAGTAATTCTCGGTTGTCTTTGGAGAGCAATGATGTTTAAATCATCAGTTTAGGATATATATGTATATTAAAGTACATTTCTAGTACATTAAAATATTCTCATATATATATTTACACTAAAGTAGCACTGAGGTAAAATGTACTTGTAATTATTACACTTGTAATATTTACATTTTGCACTTGTATTTAGCACACAAAACAATAACGTGCTTGAAATGTACGTGCTGGTATTAAAGTACATTACTAGTACATTAAAATATACTTTGTAAAAAATGAAGTATATTTGAATGCACTAGAAATGTACTTTAATATGTACTTAAGTACCTCTAAATGAATCTAAGTGGTGTCTCAAAATAGTAGAGTTAAGTACAGTTAGATATATGTATGTATATATTTAATAGCACTAATGATTATATGTATCATACTAAGTACATAGATAGTATATGAACACAGCACACTCTCAGTACATTAAGTATAAGTCTACGTAAGTATACTAAGTCTCCTTAAATTAAATAACCTCAGTCTACTTTTTCTCTCCTGGGGTAAATATAAAATGGGTATATATGAAGACGTTGAGACGTCTGGTTCCAACCGCTGTCCATCTAACCGTGTACAAGACTGTAGGTTTCATCTAGAACAGAGCCTTCACCGTCACACCGGAGACTTCGCTTAAACCCCGAAGACCGAACAGAAAAGAAATGAGTGAGAGAAATGAGTTATTGAACCGGTAGAGACGATTTTAATGTTTTCATTGCCTTCTATTCTTTCTCCTCCGAACGACACACTTTCCTTTGTGCTAGTGAGAACACGTTCAGTACAAGAATCAGTCACGGTTCCTCTTTTCTTCTCAAGCAATGGAAAAAGTGACATCAGCATCGGTTTCCAAATAATGTGCAAAAAAAAGAAAAAGAAAAAGCCAGAACCCTGATGTGTTACAACATAAGAGAAAAGAGGAAGAAAGCACAGGCCTGCGCGCACCCACGAAAAGAAAAGGCTGGCTTTTTTAATCAGCATATTTTTTTACCTGGGCAGAAAAGTCGATCAGCTTGGGCAGCTGCTGTTTGGCGCCGGCATCACTTTTTAAGAAGTCCAGCAAACTGCCTGGAAGGAGGATAACAAACATGCGAGTTAGGCTGTCTGCAGGGGAGCCTGTGTCGGATATCAATGTCTGTGTACTGAGTGTGTATAAATCGTTGTTTCTTTTTCTTGCTTCCGCACCGAATCACCGAATCACTGAATCACTGAATCCGAATCAGGAGACTGAAGGCTGGAGACGGTTATTTCAAGGCGATCGCAGTTCACTCACGGCTCTTGTCCAGTCCAGTCCAAAGACAGAAACTTGTCACAGGGTTTTTATACACCCTTAATGTACAAAGAGAACGTGTCCTTGTCTGGTTTTACCAGATGGTCAGCTCTCCTCCAAATGATGTTTGACCTATAACCTGTAGAACCCTGATGGCAACATTCTCCCAGGGACTCCGCCCCCATCGTAAATGCATAAAATTCAAGTTCTGTTCTGGTAATGCAGCTGTTCCCCACATGGTATCCAACAAAGTTCAATAATTCTATATATCGTTGGTGGGTTTTGCCATTTGTCCTCCTCTGGGAGGAGCAGAACTTTCCCGGAACTTGCAACAGCACCAACATACCTAGACGATACCCCTCGTGTATGACCTTAAGGTAGGCTAAAAAAAAAAAAACCTGTGTGTCCAGATTCTGTTTTCAGACAAGAGCTGAGACTCAACCGCGACCGTCTTGAAATAACTCACCCAAATCCTCAGCCTCAGTCTCCTGGCTCTTCCTTCAGGGCAAGAAAGACGGAATCAACTTCACCCTGTATATTAGACAAACACCTACAGCACTGCGCTTGAGATGCAGTCACCGTGTGCTCACGCTTCAGCACTGCGTCACTGGCAGCCGTGTAAGTACAACCGGCAAGAAGGACCCGATACACTGTGCCCTATGTGTCTACTGCAAACGGCTGCCAGAAAGCGTGAGGGGTTTGCTATTTGAGCAGTGGCGTCAGTTAGCTTGTCATGTATGTACTTTAACACTGTACTGGGAACGTGAATGTCACAAACAGGAAGTTGACAATGGCACATCAGTGACGGGTCCGACAGTGATTTGAATAGAAGTATCTGTTTCCGCTCTTCTACAGTTACTAGGCGTGTAGATCTGCGTTGATGCATGGCAAAAGTGCCTAACTGAACCGTGCTGTTCATGTTCCACTACCATGTGAACAGTTCCTGCACACTACCGTGCAGAAGTTTCCACCTTGCTAACTTAGTGTGACGTAGGTGAGACCGCTATCATCAGTACAGCAGTCAACTGTAAATAGATGGTGTTGGTGATCTTAAAGACGCTACAGTCGTACACTGAACAGCTCCAACTGATGAGAGTCTGAACCAGTACATACCCTGATACCCCACATATCCTCTTGATGTACCACAGTATGATATTTCTCCATATCTCCACCTCTAATATATATTTAGTGGTGTAAAAACTTTGATCTCTTTTTCTGCACAGTGTAAAAGCTCTAGTTCTCCTTTCAGTTTAGTGAATATTCATGAGGGACCGACCAATAGAATTGCTCCAAACCTGCTTAGAAATAAACCTTGTTCTATCAGCTCCACTGCAGGTTAAGAAAGCTGGTTCATCCTCCTGTAAAGCTCCATTCTGGAGGGTTTTAAGGTGGACTGTATAATTCCATGAGGGCTATATTTAGTTTGATGTCTTCACTTTTATTCTACAGTAAAGCTTTAAGATAGAAGAGAACCTTCTATGAGGAACCGTCTCTAAACTTTTGACTGGTAGCATATAGAGCAAAGTGACTTCTAATTTAAAATAAAATGATCAAAAATCAAAGCAGATACAAATATAGTAAACAGACTATAAAAAAACACTAATATATCAGTTTAATAACTGGAGGATCAAAACTATTGCATGTAACACTGAATTAAATGAACTATGTTTGTGCTTTTTGTCAAATGGGAATTTGAAGTCGCATGTAAAAACGCTCACATGGTCTGTACAATGTGCAAAAACATCCCCTTTTTTAAAATTCACTGTTTTATTGATGCCACGAAAACCAACATATTTACATATGCATTCGCCTACAGCCGTTACACTCCGTCCGTTCATGCAAGGACACTATACTGGACAGCCATTCAGAACAGGGCTTATTTACATATATCAGTCTTATGGCACAATAACAAAACAGCAGTTGGGGAATGGCTGTAAAAATGAATTATGGCTGCTCGTGAATGTCCGCTCATAAGGAAAAGGACTTTTGGTGTAGTTTTTAATATTAGAATCTGTATTATGTGTTATATTTATGACTTATTATTCATATCATGACCTTTTCTAAGCATTATGAACAAGGCTTCATTTATACCACTCAATAAGACTGCAGGCTAATTATGCAGCAATGTCGGAGGCCCAAGCACCGAAGCGAGCCCTAACAAATTGGAGCGTGCGGGACAGCAGGAAGTTTTCCATCGGGCCAGCTGCCATGAAGGGCTATAAACCTGCATGTAGACCTGCCGGTACAGTGGTGGTGGGGTCAAGAGGAAACATCTTGAGCGCACGAGGCCCCACTCCATTTGTATATTTGCAAAGTCGACCGCTTCCTGCGATTCATCGTGCCTGCCAAGCGGGAAGAAGCCGCATGAATAATAATTACATCCAATGCAAATCCGACGCCGACCGTGCTACAGCTTCCCCCTCAGATCCAGCCGATAAGGCCTCTGTGTGTGCAGTCAGCCCACCCAGACCCACAACAGGAACAGGCACCGGTGCACTAAAGCCGCTTACCGTCTATTGTGTCTAAGCTGAATTTAGGCTTTAAAGAATAAGTCTGAACCTGCAGTTCTTGCTGCTTGTGCTAAAGCTTTTCTAGGAATCTCAAAATGAGTCATAAACTAAGCAAATATGCGGCAAGTACAGCCAAACGTTTCCCGTCACACTCAGACATATCCCCAAGCCCTTATCAGCCATGAGATTTGGTTATTGGAACATCGTTACTGTCCTAAGAAAAGAAGGCGGTACGGTGGCACTATTGGAAAATCAGCTGCCCTTTTAGACTGGACCAACAGAGCTGTTGAAGCACAACCCTTAAACCTCTTGTGCACCGGACAACCAATGAGTCCCCTGTGTCTGAAACATACCTAGCAGCGTGTAACACCTCCACAAGCACCAACAACAGCTGTGACTGGATTGGGCATGGACTGGACAGGTTTCTGGATGTAGGCCACATCAATGTTCATTGGTCAGTTAGTCCAGATGTGGTGGATGCCTTCCCTGGCACAATTCCAAAGAGAATTCCCTGTAGACTGGGATTTTAGCCACTGCTGGTAGACCTGTATGGCCGTACGCTTCCATACACCTGCAGATTCAGCTACTTCCTTCACACTATGGTCTTTGGTACGCCCAAATGCAGTCACTCCTTTTAGCCCATCATTAACATCTGCTTTGGAGCCATTTTCCACACATGGACCGAGACATTCCCTGCACTGTACCACCTCTTCCCAATCTATCGATCCCATCACTCACACCCCGCAGGGATTTATAGCCCCATCATTCACATGCAGCACCATCTGCAGGAGCCTGACGATACTACCACCTTAAACACGCAAGGTGACTCGATTATGTTCTGTGAGCTTGCTTGATACAAAGGTTTCATCTTCCTGCACACTTACCCATCCACACCTCTCCAAACTGCCCTGCCCCAAGCTTCTTCACCATCTTAATGGACTCCTTGGAAATCTCCCAGGCGTCTTTGTCCCACGGCTTCTGGGCTTTAGGCTTCTCGCAGGACCTTTCCAGTTTACGGCACAGTCCGTCTGCTTGCTCTGCGTGAGAAAACACCAACATGCTGAAACACCCATATGAGATTCGCTCTTAACTGAGGGCAGAGCAGTGACAGACCACCGCGGCTAACGGGTCAGTCTTAATGACACACACTGTCTTCAGGTCCGTCAGTGAGAAGTGCCGCACCGCAGCACCTGGAGAACACTGTGTTGAGGGATGACAGTAAAGACCAGAGCGCTCCACTGAAACTCACTGTGGTAATGATGGATCATTTTGCTGATGTCCGGGAACGTGATTTTGGGGGAAATGTAGTAGCCGCCGTTGTCCAGGCTCCGGATCTTATAATGTTTGACAATGTCTGAACCCTGTGGACCCACATCCCGGATGGACAGCGAGTAACTTCCTGTAGAACGGCATCAGAAGAGCATTATCAGAGATGTAGACATGCACACTGATAGTGAAGCCATGTGCCCCATCACTAGATAATGTCTCGGAGGAGCGAGAGAGCTATTTAAAGTCTCTCCCAGTCAGTCAGGGAACTTCCCTCGGGCAATACCAGAGATCTTATCCTATATCTTGATGGTAACAGTCTGAACAGCTCAGGTCACATGTTCTGTTGATTCTCTAAGTTAAATGAATTCATAAGAAAATGAACCAACAGGAAGATGAATTAACGGATCCCCAATGGAGCAGATTTTACAGCACAGTTTCTGTTTATTTACCGAGTTTAACTTGTCGGAAAGCAGTAAAACCTGCAGTTTACGGTTTGCCATAACTTTCATTGAACAGTCGGTTAAATTCAGTAAATAAACAGCAACTGTGCAAAAAAAAGTAAAATTAAAAATGTATATTAATAATCAAACAAACATAAAATAAAATACATACTTAAATACGTAATTACAAAGCCAGAATACAACAAAATCAGTATTAGAATCGGGTTAGAATTGATTTTATTTAAAAACTAATAAAAAAAAAAACTATAAAAAACCCTTTACATATCTAAAATAAAATATTATAACATAATACTATATTTTAATTAAATAAATAAAGTCCAAGTCAAATCTAAAATAAAATATTATAATGGTGTTATAAAATACAAATATTACAGACAAAACAATAATATAATGTAGAACATACTTATCATACCATAACTTATAAAGAAATTTTAATAAAAATTCACATGAAATCAAATACTATACAGTTTTATGACAAAAAAAAAATTGCAATATAAAAATTAAAGCTCTGTAAACCTTTGGAAGTTTCGCTCTCCCGTATGAGGTAGGAGCCTGGCTTGTTGGCGGGCGCTAGCAGCTGCCTCTCCGCGTCTTTCCTTGTGATGTCCTTGAAGAACCATCTGCGGAGAAGTGAAAGAGAATGTCACTAGAGCACACCAGAGCAGAATTGCCAGTTCTGAAACCCGTCAGAACGTTAGGTTCAGTGTCGTTCGAGTGCACATACTCCTCTGTCTCCATGGTGTCAGCCTGGGCCACGTAATTGGAGGGGATGAACCCTTCTTTACGTGTGGTCAGCGACTTGGCCTTCCACCACTCTCCATGCCTGCCAGGCACAAGCATTAAAACATCAGCATGAGATAAAATCACAATAAAGAAAACCAGCAGATGAAAATACACCGGCGTATCACCGCCTGAAATGTCAGAATAATGATTTTAGTATGTGGTTTACCAAAAGTTTTTTTTTTTTACCAACATTAATTTCTCAGGTTATGCTCACACGTACAAAAGCTTCATCTTTTATGGCCCATGTTCCTGCTGGGATGTGCTTTCTGACTACTGTTGATCTTTTTGAGTCGTTAGCCTAGTTAGCGATACAGCGTCTGACTTCACATCCATACCAAAATTAGGGATGCATCGATATGAGTGCATTTTTTTAAGCATCATCGATATCGATACCATACTGAGTAACCAACATGTCATTTAGTAGTTAGTGTGAAAGACTGCAATACATCATAGCCCATTAAAATCATGTGTGAGACTTATTGTTCAAACTGGTTGGTCTATTCTTAGGTTATAGAAGTGTGTAGTAACACTGTGTGAATTTTAAGGTGTTAAAAATTAAGTCATTAAAATCTATCTGATTTAAAAGATGCTACTTAGCTAGTTAGCTGGGTACGAGTAGCGCTGCGGTGGAGACGAGCAGGTTTAAAGCTCTTCTGTGAAGCTGTATGTAAAGTATGTTTCATAGTTTTGATCCTCATCTGTCTTGCTCCAGGGAGCTCGCGTTTCCAGTTTTACTGGAAGACACCCTGTTGGAGTCTTTTGATTGGCTGCTTGAGCTGTAGTAGAATGTCCTTTAACGTCAGACTATCATGACTCATACTGGATGTTTGAATAGACCTTCATGTACGGACAAGGACTGCTATATACACACAGTGTACGGAGGCACTTCATCTGACTGACCTGCTACGTGAACCACAGCCTCAACAGACAGCAGCTTTGCCTGTGGACCGATGTCAGTAAAGCTGCCTAATTGGAGACGACACGCTCAGCATCGGGTACTGAGCAACGACACGGAGCTAAAGCAGCTCTGCTAACTACACTGTGCGGTGAAATGCACACAGTAAGTCCATACGGACTCTCTGTACAGCCAATTTCAGAGACAAAGGCGTTTGAAAATCACTGTGTCAACATGTATATCTTACTTTTCTACTTAGTCAAAGTCTGTTAAAGTAGCATATAAGGACTTTGGTAGCATCATTGCCATGCTAACAAGGGTCATTTGTTTATTAGCATGGCAGCATACGCTCAGTTTACGTCACACAGTATCAGATGGTATCGGATGTGAGTATCGGTGCAATGAAATGAGTACAGTATCGGGCCGATACCGGATACTAGTATCGATAAATATCCAAAATAATCAAACTAGATCTGAGATTTCGTGACCCTGAATAGCTTCATTAAACAGGGCGGATGCACACTTACTCTTCGAGGACCTTCAGCTTTTCCCCCTTTTTAAATCCCAGATCGTCCGGGTGTATGGCCTCATACGGGTACAGAGCGATGACTATTTTTCCATGCTCGCTTTGCTCTGCGGAAAAAAAGAGAACAGTGCTTTATTCCACGTGTACGTGACTTCATAGGGTTGTGGACAGAAATGACGGAGACTGTAATCACACCAAACCTTCCATTTTTTGGAACATCTGACCAGGCAAGAGTCCTGGAGGAGGAGAGTTACTCTGCAATTGAAAAGCCAGAGGTTAAAGCTCATCACAACGGGAGACAACGCTGTGTATTCATCACAGAATAACTAGGAGTGTAATGATACATATATATATACACAGTATTTTCAGCTTGTAATGAATTTCTAATTTTAATTTTTACAAATGATTGTGTTTAATATGTCTTGATTATGTACTACAGAGTGGTTTATCCACACCAGCCCTAAAATAACCCCCAAAATTATCACCCCATATCATTTAAAAGCAATTTCTTGGGGAAAAAGCCCACTCATTTGAGCCAGAATGAATACTAGAGCGTGAATCGGAAAAGACTGTGACATCACACTTCCTACAAAAGCCCTACAGAATTCTATCAGAACTTGACATGGCATTATGCTTTGGGTTCGAACCTGACCTGAGTATAGCAATTCTGTCCCAAACTGACCCGAACCGGCCCATCATCACCCTCCAAACGTCTAAAAATGTCAGGTGGTGCAGCCATCCAACCATATACCAAACCATATACGTTAAACAGGTAAACTATCAAAAACAGGTAACATAAAAGTTACATAAAAGTCTAACTAAAATAATTTTATGATTTTATATTTAAAAACTTGGTGGTGCAACCAAAACCAAGGACTTTTATTTTGACATGCTTTGATGAAAGCGAGGGTTAGGGTATTGCATCATAAATAAGACCTTTACGTGACCTTGATGGTGCAATGCCAAGTTCAGTAGCTCTTTCACTAACGTAGTAAAAATGTGATTTGAGTTTACAGTGGTTTAGTTTAGCATGTCATGTGGTACGACCTCCTTAGCAAAACCATGAAAATGTGTAATTATTATAATAATGTTTATTTATCTTTAAAAAAATGTAAGTATAAATCTGATTTAAAGGCAAAGGTTTTTTATGGGCGTCTAAGTCGATGCCTGATTAATTTGAAATTAGTCTGAGAAGTCAGGCGGCACAACCAGCAAGTCATATGGTGCAAACAGTCCAGATCAGCTTAAGTAGATTAAATAGGCCATTAAAAGCTTTGATAACACAAACTACAGTGTATTTAAGAAATAAAACGCACCTAAGTATAAATGCAAATATATATGTCAATGTAAAAATGCACATAATGTCCTTTTTGATAAGATTTTTTTTAATTTTGTCTTCAACCCATAAATCAATATGCTGTAATAAAATGATCAGCTGTCCAAAATTAATTTAAATAAATGTTTTTAGTCTGAATAAACACTCCATATAATACAAAGAACGGTTTGGATTTTATGGCAGACTGAACTTCTAAAAATGTTCTTTTAGCTGCACTAAAAAGTTTCTCACGTGGGTGGTCTCATGGAGCTCTGCGCAGAGTGGGCTACTCCAGATTTAAAAAAAAACAAAACAAAAAAACAATGCAAGGCAGCGAAAGTAGTGGAGGGTAACAACTAAAGCAGCAGGCCTACAGCATAAGCCCCGCCCCTCAACCCCCACTTCACTCTGATTGATGCCTAGCTTTGATCATACACAGTGATTTTCCATGTTAGGAGGCAACTGAAAACTATTGAGATAGCCAGCAGTACAGTTACACTAGTCACACTCCAGAGAGCACAGTCTGGGTTCTAGCTAAAGAGAAACGGGCCTATAGAAGTGCTGTAGAGAGTTTTGTGCTTTCCCCTCCTGACTCACTTACTACTTACTATAGTGTGTGGTTTAGGGGAGGTTGGATCTCTCACATATACCGTTTTGTCACCACGTGAAGCCTCGCGGTTCTTTATGCCGAGCACACCTCCGTTCTGGTCCTCACCGAACTTGGATTTTTTACACCCCATGATTTCTGGAAGGAACAAAAAACAGCATGTTAGCTCACAAGTCACATGTCACACTATATTAGAAGACATAGTTATGTGTGAATGATATGGAAAAAATATATGTGGAATATAACTATACATATAGTTCTCTAGAATATATATACACACATGTGGCCCAAGTGGTCTAGAATATATATACACGTGGCCCAAGTGGTCTAGAATATATATATACACACACATGTGGCCCAAGTGGTCTAGAATATATAAACACATGTGGCCCAAGTGGTCTAGAATATATATACACGTGTGACCCAATAAATCAGAGATTTATGAACTCTTATTTCTGCCACATGATCCTTCGGTTAAATAATGGTTGCAAATGAACACTCTGATGTTCTTTAAAGGGCCTTTTTTGATGGAATATGTAAACAAAATCAAATATAAGTTCCAAAACGTAGTCACTCCTCAGTCCATGCAGTCTGTTTATGGAAAACCTGAGCTGCTAAAAATAGCTTGTTTTAAATTCACCTTTTTGTGATGTCACAAAAAATCCCCAACCAATTTACATACATCTGCCTATTCAGCCTGCAGCAGTTTAGCTCCACTTATTCCAGTTAAAGGTGGAACTTCAGCCTGGACTGCTTTTTGTAATGAGGCACAAAACAGGGCAGCCAGTCAGAACAGAGCTCATTTACATATATTACTCCCAGTCTACAGGGAATTCTCCTCGGAATTGTGCCAAGGAAGGCATCCACCAAATCTGGCCCAACTGACCAATTCTTTGATGTTAGAGTGTCTGAACATTGATGTGGCTACATCCAGAAACTTGTCCAGTACATGACAAATCCAATCACAGCTGGTATTGGTGCTGGTGGAGGTGTTACACTGGGGACTGTCAGTTGAGTATATATATATATATATATATATATGGTATATATATATATTTGATCATGAGACAATAATAAAGACCAAACGAACGACCACTGCACTGAGGAGATGGATGACGTGTCAAAGTAACTCAGTACTGCTTAAACTATAAAACTGGCTGACTGTCAAAAAGACCTATTATCTCCTGACTGTGTTTACCATCGATCCAGCAACATGTTTACTTCCAAACAACTGGGGCAAGGGATTTCAAATCAGAGACACCTAGCAGGGCGTTCTCTACAACATCCATAAACATAGATAATGATGAAAAGCAACAAGCCACCAGAATCTCTACTGCCTACCGCTGAATAAACATCTATATGTTTTTATTACTATTACGCATACATGCCTTTATTACTTATTAATAGACAGCAAGAGCAGAGCAGACAGGCTAATGTTTAGCCCACGACCTCATAAGGAAGTTCAGGAAAATTAAAGTGTAAAATTACAGGAAGCTGTAAAAAAGCTATTTCAGCTGTAAACTGTTTAAGGGAAAACCACTCAAGGAAACACATGATGCTCGTTAAAGATGATCTGTTCTCAGTGTTCGGTTGTGTGTTTGGGTTCTGCCAGAACAGATCTACCTGCTTCAGCTTTCCCAAAACACTGTATGTCTCTCATACTGCACATCTGTGTTCACCCTCTGTCTGACACGCTCTGTTGGCGCTCCTGTGTCTGCAAGCCCTGCCTCCTGATGAGCCCAGTATGCTCTGACTGGCCAGCTCAACCACACTGTTTGGATTGGCTGACTGCCAGAGCGACATCATGCTACAACTTCCGCCCCCACACTGCTGTGGCTGTTCTTACAATGGTGCCGGTACTGCCTTATCAGTCTGATCCAGAGTTGGATCCTGAAAGTCCGGTAGATCCATCTTCCCAAGCTAGGCTGCAGCAATAGGTGATCAGTGTTTACTGGTTTAGCTCTCTGTGAGTTGTATATGGGCAGGCCAAGCTTGCTAGTAGGCGGAAAATTAGCACTGTGTTACGGGATGACATCATCGCGTAACAGAGAAAAGGGCTGGAATTCCAACAAGGCATTTCAGGCAGCTGAGAAAGATGATTGGTTCCATAAAGTCCACGTACAGTAGAAATCAAGCTGCACAAACATCCCAATTGTTTTTGTGACGTCGCAAAATCCAACAGTGTTACATACATATACACATGCCCCTTCAGCCTACAGCAGTTTAGCTCCGCCCATTCATGCACAAGCCATAAGGAGTGTTACGGGCCTGTATTGCTTAGGCACAGCCAATCAGAACAGAGCTCATTTAAATATATCAGTCTTAAAGGTGCAGAAACAGTAACAGCCTGTTCGTTTTAAGGGATAAAGGGGGCTGTTTTGATATTTAAGTGTTCACAAATGGTATTAGATCATCTCAGGGTAACAAAATAGGCTAAAATGTGAAAATGTACAAACAAAAAGTGGTCAAAATGACAGTTTAAGCTGAAACGTGTTCAACGGCACACAAGGAAACACATACTGGACAATATGTTGCTCAAAGCCACGCTCTGTTTCCCTGTTAGTAACTGCTGTGTAATCAGTAACCAATATCAACATTGTACATTCCAGAGAAGGTGACCTGTTTTGTATAAATCAACAACAATGCAGATCTGGTTTCAAAGCACAGCAAGACACTTCAGGTTTACACAACTGACAGTCTCCTTCTGGAGAAAAGTAGGCGTAGTATCCCATACGGTAGATAGATTTTTTTTAAACATATATGCATATCGTCACTGTCCAAAGAAAAACAAGTATCTCCAAAATGGCAACTTTACAGGAGAGGGCAAAAACCTCTTTTAACTTTAACGTGAGTCAATGGAACCAGACTTTTTCCCAAGTGGTTTTGGGCCATTTCTGTTGGTTTGTTCATCACGAAATTTTCACCCAGCGTAAACAGCAGCTCATGTGATCAAATGATACATAAAAGTAAAAATCGACAAAAATGGAGATACATGTTTTCATTGGACAGCGACAGTATGTACACGGTCACATACACACATATAAAAACGAAAATAACCAAACAAAAAAAAAAACACTCTGATGTGGATGTAGGAAAAAATAATTTAATTAAATTACACAGTACCGTGTAATAAACAATGAAACAACCCCCCACCAACGCCCCCACCCAGCTCATCACGACCAACACACACATCACTGGTTATTTATTTAATATAAAAGGTACAACAAGAACAAGCACACGTTCAGTTGGGTAGTACCTCTAAATTAGTGAAATAGGAAATTAAGGGCCGCCATTTGTAGAGAAATTTGACTGTACATCCTCTCAACGTGAATTTAATTTTCTCAAGTTTTAAAAAAAAACATGATGTCCGTGAGCCACCGGGAAATAGAAGGAGATTTAGCAGACTGCAACAGTAAGGAACGTCTTGCTAGTAAGAATTTGAAAGAAATCCCAAATATGACGATCAGGGGGCAAGGTTGGAGATTTACCCCAAGAACAGCATAACAGTAAAATAACCCGGCCAGAAACCTTTCAGACCAGGACAGAACTGATAGTACACTGTGGTATACTCCATAACATAACATACTATGCTGTATTCAAATATGGGAATACAGTCTATCACTCTGTGTTGATACTTAAAAATAATATTGATATTTACACTGCAAAAAATGATATCTTGGCTAGTACAATTACCTTTAACTAGTTGACATATCTTAAATTTCTGATTTTTTCTGATTTCTAAGCTTCTTTTATTACTTATTTTACGAGATTGTAGAAATCCTAATTATGTCAACATTCTAGCAAATAAAGTGGCATATTTTAAGAAACGTCCTTGAAACAAGCCAGATTATCTGCCAATGTAGTGAGGAACACTGAAAGTACAACTTTAGAATGAGGCTACCATTTTAAAGGGTTTACGGGCGGTTTAGCAGTTTATTAATGGTTATTAGCTAGGTGATAAACACTTCACAAAGTACTAATAAGCAGTTATAAGACATTTAGAATAAAGGCAAAAGTGATTTGCTCTATGTGATGAATATTAATATATATGAATATCGAAGCTGACAGGGTTAATGGTGGCAGTATACGTCAAAGTCTGAGCTTTAACACTATAAACGAATGTGGGCGCACTTTTGGGCTAACAACTTTTGCCCTTCAATTTTATAAGTGTTGTAACAGCTTATAAATAATTTTAATGTCCAATTCATATCCATTAATAAACTCATTTTAAACCACTTTCACCAAATGTGAAAATGAAGATTTTGTCTAGAAATGTCTAGAAATAATAATAATAATAATAAACTTAAAATTAGTTTAAAATCTCAGAATGCAGAAATATAAGATATATTAACTAGATATAGGATCATTTTACTTGGCAATTTATCTTTTTTTGCAGTATAGCCTGTTTGGTGTCTAAACTGACCGTGTCTTTTAGAACTAGCAACGAAGAGCATTTCTTGGGTACTTGATAGCTGCTTTAGCCTTGTAGCGCCAATGCAAAAGTACAAAGCGAACTTCAGGGACTAGGCACCTATGATTTTCACTCACCGTCACACCTGTGTAAATGTGATGTGACAATACATGTGCTTTGATTCTTAGATTTCTCAGTTTTAAGTATTACAGTTCTATGATTGGTCACATTTGGCCAATATCCAACCCTCAGTCGGAGGAGATGACACCTGTCATGGTGGTCTGTAATGGTGGGATAGGCAGTACAGACCAGCAGGCATTTAATGCAAGTCTATGCTAGTTTAGCTGGTAACCCAGCACGACAATGCTAGTGGACTAACACCAACATCCAAGACCCAAAATATGCTGGTTTTGCTGGTGACCAGCCATGTTAGTGACCAGTCCATACTGGTCTACACTGGTCTATGCTTTTATATTCTGGTCTGGTGCTGGTTTAGCTGGTCACCGAGCATGTCCATGCTAGCTGACAGGAATACCAGCATCCAAGACCCAAAATATGTTGGTTGTGCTGGTGACCAGCCATGTTAGTGACCAGTCCATACTTGTCTATACTGGTCTATGCTTCTATCTGGTGCTGGTCTGGTCTTAGCTGGTCACCCATCAAGGTCATTCTGGATGACTAGCATCCAAAACACAACATATAGGTTTTGCTGGTGACCAACCATGTTAGTGACCAGTCCATACTTGTCTATACTGGTCTATGCTTTTATATTCTGGTCTGGTGCTGGTTTAGCTGGTCACAGAGCATCTCCATACTGGTCTACACTGGTCTATGCTTTTATATTCTGGTCTGGTGCTGGTTTAGCTGGTCACCGAGCATGTCCATACTGGTCTATACTGGTCTATGCTTTATATTCTGGTCTGGTGCTGGTTTAGCTGGTCACAGATCATATCCATACTGGTCTACACTGGTCTATGCTTTTATATTCTGGTCTGGTGCTGGTTTAGCTGGTCACCGAGCATGTCCATACTGGTCTATACTGGTCTATGCTTTATATTCTGGTCTGGTGCTGGTTTAGCTGGTCACAGATCATATCCATACTGGTCTACACTGGTCTATGCTTTTATATTCTGGTCTGGTGCTGGTTTAGCTGGTCACAGAGCATATCCATACTGGTCTACACTGGTTTATGCTTTTATATTCTGGTCTGGTGCTGGTTTAGCTGGTCACAGAGCATGTCCATGCTAGCTGACAGGAATACCAGCATCCAAGACCCAAAATATGTTGGTTGTGCTGGTGACCAGCCATGTTGGTGACCAGTCCATACTTGTCTATACTGGTTTAAGGTTCTATCTGGTGCTGATCTGATCTTAGCTGGTCACCCATCAAGGTCATTCGGGATAATTAACACCCAAGGCACAACATACAGGTTTTGCTGGTGAGCGGCTGGAGACGGTTCGGTATCTGTTTTTTCTAGCATGGATGGAATTAAAAGTGACTCATTGGGTCTTTCACCAAACCGAAACACGGGCTCCAATCATGTCAGTCCTGTAAGACTGCTAACAACGCTTGTGTCTTTCAGCAAGCGCTACAGTGCTTTCAAACAAGCTACAGTCGTAGCTGTTTGCATGTCAGTAAATGTGGTCAAGGTGACCTAGTTCTGTTGGTGGTCTCTCCGAACCCAGAAGAGAATCTGTCAAGCAAAAAACCCTCTAATTTTCTCCAGCATTTCATGCAGTTCTGCCAAAAAGCTTCACTGAAAGTCGTAGCTGGTTTTGTGGTTCACATGGCAGATCGAGAGAGATCTTTTTATAAGCTAGACCTTTAAAGTAGAGCTTTATCTTTCAGTTATGTGTACGCGTCATGTGTACGCGCAGCTCTTGTTTTGCTAGTCACTCATTAGCATGTGGTTTTCACTGCCCCAAGTAATCCATCCATCCGTCATTCACAGTATCCCCAGCACGCTTTCTTGTACATCTAGATTCGCTAATAAACACATTAGCATTTAGCACCTCTCAAACAGCAGGCCTATTGACTTCATAATCTTCAGCAGTTTTGCTAGAGACCTTTGCTAACATGTTGACAATAAACACATTAGCAAGGCTAAGTGTGTCTTGTGGTTTGCAAGTAACACATCCTGAGAAAGCCTCTAATATGTTAACCCTTAAGACTAAAAGGCTTGCTATTCACTTACTACTTGCAAGCTTACAGTTTAGTTATTGTTTTGTTCATTTCTTATTGCTAAAAAGCTAATTAGCAAGGCCAAGCGTATCCTGTTTTGCACAGCCCCATGTAATATATCCATAGTTGTCTGCAAATAGGTTCAACCTTGGCTTATTAGTGAATTCATCTCCAGCTTAGGTGCACTTTTGCATGCTAGGTTTGCTAATGTTTGCCATTTGTTAGCTCATAAACACATTAGCAAAGCTAGCTCTGTGTTTTAGTTTGCAGACCCCTTTGTAACACTTTCACAGACACCCGCTAATATGTTCACCCCATAAACGTATGTCTTTATTAGTGTTAATCTCCAGTTTTAAGTGCACTTTTGCTTGAAAGCTTTGCTAATTTACAGCTATAGCTTTGTAGATATATTACGTGGGCCGGTACAAACCACATGATAAACTTAGCCTTACTAAGGAGTTTATGAGCTACAAATTAGCAAAGCTATCAAGCAAAGGTGTACTTCAGATTAAACTGGAGATTAGCACTAATAAGACAGAAGTTTAGAGGGTGAACATATTAACGGTGTGTGTGTGGATGAGTTCACTCCATGAATTTCTGGCTTATTATTGCTAATGTTCAGTTTAGGTGCATTTTTGCTTGATAGCTTTGCTAATTCGTAGCTCCTAAACTCCGTAGCAAGGCTACGTTTATCATGTGGTTTGCACTGCCCCACGTAATATATACCCCACACAACCCCTAATATCTTCAGTCCTGGCTTATTAGTCAGTTAATCTCCAGTTTAGGTGGATCTTGCTTGATATATTTGCTAAGGTTTGCTAATTTGTAGCTCATAAACTCCTTAGCAAAGCTAAATTCATCCTGTGGTTTGTACAACCCCTGTAATATATCCACCGACATCCGCTAATATCTTCACCCCAGGCTTATTAATCAGTTAATCTCCATTTTAGGTGCACTTTTGCTTGATGGCTTTGGTAATGTTTGCTCATTTTTAGCTCATAAACACATTAGCAAGACTAGGTTTGTGTTGTGGTTTGCAGAGCCCCGTGTAGCACTTTCACAGACACCTGCTAATATGTTCACCCCTAAACTTCGGGTTTATTAATCTGCAGTTTTAAGTGCACTTTTACTTGAAAGCTTTGCTCATTTGTAGCTCATTAACTCCCTAGTGGATAAATTTAGCTTGCTAAGAAGTTTATGAGCTACAAATTAGCAAAGCTACCAAGTAAAAGTGTACTTAAACTGGAGATTAACAATAATAAGACAGAAGTTTAGGGGGTGAACATATTAGCCGTGTGTGAATGGGGCTTATTAATAAGTTAATCTCCATCTTAGATGCACTTTTGTTTATTAGCTTTGCTACTTGCTAATTTGTAATCAATAAACCCCAGCAGGTTTGAACTGTGATTTACTGGGGAAATACATGTACAGGTGCCTGCTAACAGGTTTGCCCCAGGCTTATTAGTCAGTTAATCTCCAGTTTAGGTGCACTTTTGCTTGATAGCTTTGCTAATGTTTGCCATTTGTTAGCTCATAAACACATTAGCAAGGCTAGTTATTGCACAGCCCCGTGTGACACATCCACAAATGCTCACTAATATGTTCCCCCCTAAACCTAATAAGGTTTACTAGTCAGTTAATCTCATGCTAAGGTGCATTTTTGCCTGATAGCTGTAATTAACAAACTCATTAGCAAAGCTAGGTTTAAACTGTGGTTTGCACGCAATACATCTACAGATGGCTGCTAACAAGTTTGCCCAAGTCAGTTAATCTCAAGTTTAGTTGCACTTTTGCTTGACAGCTTTGCTGATGTTTGCAAATTTTTAGCTCATAAACACATTAGGCTTGTTTTGTGCTGTGGTTTTTCACAGCCCTATGTAACATGCTAATATGTTCACCCCATTAACGTTTCAGGCTTATTAGTGTTAATCGCTGTACAGCCCCATGTCATATATCCACAGGCAGCCGCTAACATGTTCACCCCTGGCTTATTAATCACCTCATGCTTAAGTGCACTTTTGCTTGATAGCTTTGTTTGCAAATGTTTAGCTCCTAAACACATTAGCAAGGCTAGTTCTGTGTTGTGGTTTTGCACAGCCCTATGTAACACATTCACAGACGCCCGCTAATATGTTCGCCCCATAAACGCCTGGCTTACTAGTCAGTGAACTTCATGCTAACTCGCACTGTTGCCTGATAGCTTTGCTATTTGCTAATTTGCAATTAGTAAACACATTAGCAAGGCCAGGTTTGTCTGATGGTTGAGACGTAATCTACATCTACTGACGGCCTCTAACAGGTTCCTCCCCGACTTATTAGCCAGCTAATCTCCATCTTAGCTGCACTATTGTTCGATAGCTTTGCCTTTCAAACATTTAGTTCAAAAACACGTTAGCAAAGCCAGGCTTATCCTGTGGTTTGCACGGCCCCCCATATAATCCAGCATATCTACAGACACTTTCAGGAACGTCGCTGTCTGGTGTTTGGGGGGAACTCCCAACACTTATTTAGGAATACGTTCAGAAGCTACCCGGCAGCGTTCGTGGTACTGGACACAGCTGGGTGGTGCTGTATTTTTAGACGCCTCAGGAAGCTGGTAGCAAAGCAATATGGCCAGATTAGTGTATGAGACAGCATGCAGGCCACCGAAGCTGCGCACTTCCTCCTCTAGCCAGCCTGCGTGTGGCTTTCAGGCCTGACAGGAAGGACGGAGAGAAGCGGCCTGGCCGCAGTCAAAACCCAGCGGCCCGAGCCGAGGCGGCAGCTGCTCAGGCTTCCCACAAAGGGTCTGCGTGTGCGACTCCTAACTAAGGTGTTGGTGTTAATGAGCACACGGCCTTGATCCGTTTCTTACTTGTTTCAGAGCACTTCGTTTTTTGGGCCTCGCTGTAGAAGAACCGCTGGAGAACCTTCTGGAGGATGGTTCTTTTACTGACTAGGCATGTTGTGTGTAGGATATAGGAGCAAGCGAGCGTGAAGAGCCTTTTTAAAGCTTGAAGAGCTTCTAAACAACGTCAAGCTCTTGTCCAATGAAAGGCTTTTCCCGGAACGGCGAGCCCAAGCCGAGAACCGTAGAGGAACCTTTATTTTTAAAAGTGTGAATCTTGCAGTCTTGCGTAATACTGGGCACCAGAGATGGAGAGGAAGTGAATCAATTCTGGAATAGCTTATCTGTTGATGCATAACGCTATTCAAATCTGGAGGACGGGTCTTGAAAAGCTTTGAAGGTAGAAATCCACCCGTATTTCCAAATATATTTCCAAATTTCTGCGTAAGTAAGCAAGTCGTTAGGGCGCTAGGAAGTCATTCAGAGCGGGTTGATGGGCCGCTTCTAGAGAACCCAACAGAGGAGGTGCAGTGGTGATAGGAACCGGGCATCAATGCCTCCAAAGAGCATGTATATATTTCACTAAATGTGCTCATAAATAAGCATGGAATTCCTTTATGGTAGTTTTAGCCTTAAATCCATATATGGTTATATATCTACGGCACATGTGGAGGGCTGTAAGGCAAAACATCCCTTCAATAAAACCGGTTTTCCTGGATTTAGCACCCTTATCGCCATTACGAGAACCCAGTAGTTGTTTTAGATGGTAAATACGGCTGTTCTTGAGTTCTAGACATTGCTGTGGCCACTGCTTCCTGTTAGCATCAATAAACCACATCATATCAAGTCACTTTGAATAACTATCTTCATGTCTCAGCCATTGAATTATGCAAAACCCCCGAAAACATCCAAACACGCCGCTTCCTAGGATGGAGTAGGGAGTTCGCCCGAGCTCTCCCAGGACCTCCGTATCATAAAGCGGCGGCACCTCGATGTTCTGAGTTTGTCATTGCTGACCGGGCGACCAGCCATAGCAAGGTAGGCCTGAAGATGGATGCCTAAAGGTCAACTTAGGTCATATTTCCATGAAATAAAATTGAATATAAATAGATGGGGAAAAGCAGTACGTATTTACATGGTAGTCCATGAAGTTGGAAAACACCCTTCTGTTCTAGAGCGCCACTGGAGTTACTTCCTTTTCAGATACTGTGACAACCCTTGACCAGTATCCGGAAAATAGGAACTGATAAGCGCAGCAAGGTGTGCAAGGTGCAGAGTGTCTCAAGTGTTTTATTGAGCTTCTATTGAGAAAGACTTCAGAAAGACTTTCCTGGAACGACATTAAACACAGTCCTGGAACGCCGGGATAAGGCTCAGGTGTAAAACCCAACACTCCCCTACTTACAGCTCATCATCCAGATGGATGTAAACATTTCTGAGGGTCATTTCCAACACCTGAACTTCAACCCTCACAGTTTCACACGGGCTGTATGTCTTATTTCACTTGCTCTTTGTTTGAAGAACCACATGTTTGAACACGTGTAAGGAACGATTTTAGAAACAAGGTCGAGAACCTTCGCATTATGTGGAAGGTTCTTCAAGTTCTCCAAAGAACCGTTTAATGAAAAGTGTTTCTTCTGTGATGGAGAATCCTCAGGAGAACATCTTCTACAGAAGAAGTGGGGACTGTCTTTGGGTCTCCTGGGGTTTGAGAACCGCTGTTCCACGGTATTGCGTAAAGAGCTCTTTTTTTTGAGGGTTGGGTTTTTATGTCACTCTCACTTCCTATATTCGTCTTTGCGTCCTCAAACCTCTTTCCTTTACAGTGCTGGAGCTTGCACTGGCATGAGAACTTTTGGTCTTATGGAATGGAGATACCTCAAATCAAATCAAATCAGAGGTCCAGTGAGGCCATGAGGACTGTCATCTTGAGATCATGACTTAAGTGTCTTGCTATCTCATAAAAAACAAAACTTGTTTTCTCATAACTTAATTTTGAGATCAAAAGAAACATAGTCTGGGGAAAACTGCTTCTTATCTTGAGATCACCATCAAAACAACTTGTGTTATTATGAAATCACAAGAAAAGTAAGTCAGGATAACAAAAGTCGTTTTCTCGAGATCATAACTAATGTTTCTTGTGATAAACTGCTGCTAACGTATAATGGAAGTCCTTTCTCTGAGGTGACAACTTATTTTACTTGTGATCTCAAAAAACAACTTCCGTTATCTGGGGATCACAAGAAAAGTAAGTTGTGATAATAAAAGACGTTTTCTTGATATCACAACTAATTTGTCTTGTGATAATGTGTTGCTAACACATACTGGAAGTCATTTCCTTGAGAGGACAATTTATTTTTCTTGTGATCGCAGGAAAACAATTTACGTTATATTGAGATAACAAGAAAAATAAGTCATGATCTTGAGAAATCTTTGGTTGTCCTGAGATCACAAGAAAATTATAACATGATCTCTTAAAAAAACGTTGGTTATCACGAGATTGCAAAAAAAGATAAGTGGTCTTAACACATAAGGCGCTATGGTTATCTTGAGATCACAATAAGAGAGAGCTGCTTTTGCCATCTTGAGGTCACCAGGCAATTAAGTCCTTATCTCAAGGAAGCCGTCCAGAAAATGATAACTACCTGACGGCCTGGCTGGATTTGTGTAAGCGAGAGATCAATGAATTATCCCGTGATTTAATTCAAATGGGAAATGGGTGTGTCCTTCAGACTCGGCTTCCTGAAGACCAAAACGGAAAGTCAGATATATGCAAATCGCCAAATAGTCGCTTCACAAACACCTTTTGATCACTGATTGTATTTATTTTTCACCAAGAAATCGAGTTGAATCGTTTCATCATGACAGCCGTAGACCCCCACCCTCCCTCCGGGTGCCGTAGCTCAGTGTTACACCGGGAGATCCCGAGGGGGAGTAACTAAGGCTTCACATCCTACAGGTTTTCTTGAGATTGAACAAGAGATCTGACACTTCCAGCCCCTTTAGGACCCTACAGGGGCTTCCCCCTCGGTTTTCAGGCTAGAAGGAACGTCAGCCAGCAGGATAATGCAGGTCAAGCAGAAGCTACTCATACAACGGAACTAAGTAGCCACTGCGGAATGTCCATTTCCTACTGTAGCGGTATTTCAGACAGCCAAGTGTCTTAAGTATGTAATCCGACTCAAAGCGACCCAAAGAAAACAGAAACCGCACAGGACACCATCACTTCTCTGATAGGACCAGCAACAAAACCCAGACAGAACAAGAGGCAACTGAGGAGCTTTACAAGCAACAGTCAACTTTTAGCACTACTAATGTTTCAGCTCCACTTTCTTTCTTTTAACTCTGTCAGTTTCTGTCTAGTCTAAAGTTCTGTAGTGCTGTTTTTTCTTCCCCTCCACTTTTTA
>CM067493.1:26708470-26737219 GCA_034552555.1 Semaprochilodus insignis
ACACACACACGCCGTATGGAACAGTACAGCTGGACAAGATTCATCACACTCAGCTGAAAATCACCATTTAAGGTGGAACCGAAAAAATCAAACACGAAACTGCTGAATAAGAAGCTGAAGGTCCCCGCCGGAATGTGATACACAGTGCTATTTAAGGTGGAACGGAAAATTTTAATAAGAAGCTGCTGAATAAGAAACTGAAAGTCAGCACTAGAATGTCAACGCCATGCCACTTAAGGTGGAATGGAAGAATTCGGACATGTAGCTGCTGAATAAAAGTTGAAAGTAGCTGCCAGGCTGTGACACTGTGCCATTTAAGGTGGAAAGGAAAAAATTGAGTTAAGAAGCTAACGAAAGCACAATGATTTGTAGTTACAAATGTAGTATTGCTGATAACAGATCCCCCCTTAAATCTTACACACTGCCCCTTTAACAGCAGAAAACACGTGAGCCATCAAAATCCTTCATATTTTCATTCTTCATAGTCTGGAAGAGTGAAGAACAGAGCCTCTCACTTTCTGCAGAGTCTGGCTGATCTTCGGTTCTGCACTCTCTCCATCCTCGGTGAAGAAAATGTGTTTGTTGATCTTACAGGCGGCTTTCCGTCCAGATGGTTTCCACCTCGGTCCACTTTGACCCCCATGCCGCCCCGGGGGCTCCCGGAACTTCAGAACACTCGTGAACCTGCAACCACACACACACACACACACACACACACACACACACACACACACACACACACACACACACACACACACACCTGCTACCTTCAAAGGAACTTTGCAGGACTGCCAGGTTCTGAAGATAAGTGTGTGTGCGCACGTGGGGGTCTTACTTGAGCTGCGGGCCACGTTTGAGGCCCAGAGTTTCCCACGCCTCCTCAGCAGGCATCTGAGCGAGCTCCTCAACATCCAGCTCGTGACTGTGGGAGCAGAAGATGCTAACGTGGCTAAGGTGTACAGGAGCTATGTGCATTTCCTAAATGACTGCCTTCATGCTTACGATCACTATTAGCGATGTTTTCAAACAACAACAACAAAGAAAAACAGCCAGAATTAAAACTAACGTATATTTATTAGAGCCAATATGTGGAATAAAATCGGGGATGAATCGATAGCGTATACTCAGGACCATGTACGAGTACAAGTACATGCTCAATATCATAATTACCCAGAATGAAATAACTGTTAGTGTAAAGGAGTGTAATGTACCTGAACAGGTTTAAATGACCTGCTTTAGCTAGCTATGCTACATTAGTGAGCATGGATGGAGCAGTTCTGCAGTGGAGTGACCCTCATCCGTCTCAGCAGCGGTCTCTATAGTACAGTGCTGGCAGGAATGACATCCAAAGCCAGAAATACACCATACGATCTCAGGCGTCTTGTTCTTGCCTCTAGCCCACTGTGTGAAATCTCTCGTTTGACGATGCTACTTGAAACCCCGCCCCTACATCAGGGCTGCAACAAATTAATCGGATAGTCGAATAATCGAATGATCATTAAAGCAAATAATCGATTATTCGGATTACGAACCGCTCAATTGCCAAATAACTCTTAAGCAGCTATCAGCTTTTAAGTTTAGCCCTAGCTTGTTTTGTGCAATCGCTAACCAACAATGAAGACAATAAAGCTGAATACCTTATTCAAAGCTCATAACAAGAAGCAGGGCGGCTGTTAACGTTAGCATTAGCTCACTAGCAGAGCTAACTTAGCTGTGCTGAATCTTCGTCATCCAGAGAGCCGACATGCTTCCTCTTCAGATGCTCCAACATGGAGGACACACTCTCAAGCCAGCTAAGCTCAGCTTTACAAACAGTATGACTGGCCACCTGTTCTTGGGAGATAGGTGTGAAACGCTCTCGCGCTTCTGAGGGGTGCCATCAGGCTTCTGTTGACTCTCCAGTAAGCGGTAACGTCAAAACGTTCTCAGTTAGTTAGGAATGATGTCGTCACCAGCTAACTGACTATTTAATGAGTGTCAACTAATTTGGTCGTCAATTTTAGTCAACCAATTCCAGTAATCACTGTATCCATAGCCAACCGACAGAGCTGTTTCATTAAGTAGCGCGCTGTGCGCCGAGTACTGAGCACCTCTGCTAACCTGACTGCACACGGAAGGACAGAACCACCTCCTTCCAGCCTTCAGTCAAACAGAGTAAAGTTGGTACGTACAGACTTCGGAAGCAAATGTCGACTTCCTCCGCGTCTGTGTCTCCACCTGTACTGAGGGAGTGGTTGTGTTTGTGTGCATGTTTGAAAACGGACTAAACTTCCGCAGTGTATTCCTGGAGGAAAAATTCCAAGTCTGAATGTTTAAAGGGACCTTTGTGTCGAGCCCAGCTGAATAGAGCCTCATTCTCTTCCAGCTCAAGCCGTTAGCATGTTGCCTACACTCGGCTTTCACCACATGCGTATGGGAATGTTGGCGGTACGAGTAAATGAGTTTGGTATCGGCCCGATACCTGATACCGATATCCGGATCAGTGCAGCCCTATGCAATAGAGACGTCAGTAGGGTATAAATTTACCTCCTCTTTATTTTTGCCTGCTTTCTATCCGGTGGCTCGTCTTCATCGCTGTTGTCTTCCTTGTCGGAGCCGCTCCTCGCAGGTTGGCCATTTCTGTTCGTCACAGAACTAGAGCTTGGTTGCTTGTTGGGCTCTGAAACACATTAAAGTGAGTGAAATTCTTAAAATAAATTCTGCAAAATTAAATTCAGCATGACGCTAATATTTGAAATGAACAGAAACACACAGCCTGATATCTGAAACTTGCTTTACGATTGTTCCAGGATAGGGTTTTGGCACTTTCACACTTCACCTACTACACTAATGAGTGCCCTTGAACCGAGGGATCCAGATAAAAACGTGTTTTACTGCTTTCTCTGCATCAGCTATGGTTTTATTATCTCATAGCAAACCACCCCCGCACTGCTGAATGACCTTGAAGGGGCCTACATGCACGGTGGCAGCACGATTTCGTGATATCAGAGGAACACTATGAATTGTAACCTCATCAGCAACTCATGACATGGCTATATCCGGAAACGCCCGGTTCCCATCAGCACCACTGTAAAACAGCTGATACTCTGGTCTGAATTAGGCCAATTTTCCATAAAGTCAGCTCTGGATTACTCTTCATCTCGATGCCTGAATCATGTAGAACGTTCTTCACCTCTACAAGTCTGCAAGTTGAATAGCTATTATTCAAGTGGTCATTTCTTAGATCGGCCAATAAAGAGAGCTGGACTGTGGCTCAGTAATCAGGTTTCACTTACTCTGATTTCTTTCGGATTTCTTGGTCCGCGCATGTACGAAAAGATTGCAGTACCAGAAATAAGCAAGCTGAGTTCAATCACTGCAGCAACGGCAAGACCAACCACACGGTAAAGGAAAAGAAGGGCTTAAACATGCCTCATCTTCCAGATGATGCATGTTCATACACTCATCATCAAAACAACAGCTGCCCCCAGAAGGAATCCACCGACAGGAATGAACACATTCGGCCACGCAGGTGACGCAAGCAAGGACGGGTCTTATCTCTGTACCTGACTGACCCAACAGCCACGACTACAGACATCCAGTCACCGTCACCAAAGACTGCAGTGGTGTCGTGCCAGACTGTCATGGAGTGACTCAGAATGGCAGCGGGTCATCTTCAGTGCTGAGTCCCGCTTTTGTCTTGGTGGAGACGACCAACGAATCCGTGTGTGGAGGCACCGTGGTCAGCACCAAGATGAACAGTTTGTTGTCACGCGTCACACGTCCAGAAGGCCTGGTGTCACTCCACCTCCACCCCTACCCCTACCGCACCATCTGCAGGAACTGTGTGAGGATGTTCAAGCTGCATGGGATGGATTATCACAGGACACCATTAGGAACCTCTACAGCTCCATGCCGAGACGTCTGGCGTGTTGGGTTAGCGAACACGGCGGCCCGACGCCATACTGAGAGACAGACTTCTGTATGTGTAGCTCAATAAATATTGATCATATCAGTCTAAATTGATCATCAGTTATTGATCCTGGTAACCTTTATCTTCCTTCCCAACACACCTGCAATCCCACACCTCCTTCTGGGTGCAGCTGTTCTCCTGATGATGAGTGTATATTGATTTAAAGTGATGTGATGTTTTAAGTTTTGAGTTTATGTCATGCTTATGTCATGTTGGATATCAGCGTTTTTGTATAAGTGTGTATGTTTACAAGTGTGTATAAGTGTACCATGTGGGGAACAGCTGCATTACCAGAACTTGAATTTTATGCATTTACGACGGGGCGGAGTCCCTGGGAGAATGTTGCCATCAGGGTTCTACAGGTCATATGTCAAACATCATTTGGGGGAGAGCTGACCGTCTGGTAAAACCAGGCGGGGACACATCCTCTTTGTACATTAAGGGTGTATAAAAACCCTGTGACGAGAGCTGAGAGTGAACCGCGATCGCCTTGAAATAAACTACTCCAACATCTCCAGCCTTCAGTCTCCTGATTCTACCCGTCGGTGCGGAAGCAAGAAAAAGAAACAACAGTCACGTCTTCTGTGGGTTTATCGGCCGTCTGCCAAGCAGAAATCCGACTCGTGTAGACCTGGAGTTTCCCCACTATCTGATTACTCAAGTGCGTGTAATTGTGCAGAACGGATCACCGACGAAATCTGATTTTCTGCAGGTATCAGATTTTTATGTGCATGTAAATGGACTCAATGTGAAGGCAGCTATGCGGACCCCCTAAAAAGAGAGAAGCCATCTCCAGAGCATCACACAGACGGAGAGGTACCTGCTGTCAATTCATTGTCATGTTCACCTGTTATGTCTTTCTCTCTCTCTCTCTCTCTCTCTCTCGTTCTACTTGCTCAAACACACAAACAGGAATGGAGCCATTAAAGCTGCATAGGCCCGTGTCACATGCTCCCTTCACTCCGAGCTGACATCTTTTGATACAGGGCATAAATCATGCAACACGAGCCGATTCTGAACTAGAAAGAGTGCTGTTCACTGTCAGGAATCAAGCCAGCCTTTCCAAAGGTGCCGGGACACACGGCCTGGTTGGGAGTGGTGTACAGCACGGCGCTTTCTGTTTGCATTACTGCCAATGCAGCAAAAACGAGGCGGCGTTCCTCCATCGTGGGTCGTCGGGTCACGAGTATCGCTGCAGGCCGGCGATCAAACACGTGTCAGAAACCAGGTTGTCAATCATGACTCATGCACGGCTAACCTAAAACAAGACCTCGATGACCAGGCACCACGATCCGATGTACCGGGCTGGAAACACCACATCTGGAAAACATTAAAACCAGCATGCACACTGACCCCTCGCTATACATGCGGCCATTCAGCCAAGGCACGTTTGAGGTCCACGTTTGATGCCTGACCAGTAAGCGCTGTGCTAACGGTATGCCTTCATCACTTCACCTAGTCATGCAGAATTCCGGTGTTAGTACACGGCCCTGGAGCTGGAAACAGGAAATAAACAAAGTGGCTCGGCTAGAGCATCACAACAAGCTTCCAGCCAATCAGCAATGGGGTAGGGGTGACTTTCCTGCTTGTGCACAGGACAGGGGGAGGAGGAGGGGCTACATGCTGAAGTCCACCCACTGTAAAGAGGTTCTCAGCTCAGGTAATAGAGAAGAGCATCTCAGCAGTGGACAGACTTCCGAGAGCGGCTGAGGCTGTAGTCGACTTCCTATTAGCATTTTCCAGAGTAAACAGGAAGCCAGCACGTTTTCCTGAAAATTCAGGAAGCTGGTGAAAAAGACGAATTCTGTTTCCTGGAGAGCTGAAAGGCAGGAACAGGATTCTGCTGGACGGGTTCGGAACGTTCCGTTATTCAGAGAACCAATAAGTCAGTATTGTTTGGTCCCATTCACTAATGTTTGGGATATTAGCTGGTTACCATCGTAGCTGCGACCGTAGCTAACCAACAACCTGCTAACATTAGCTGCATTACTTCCTGAGTCAGTTGTTGCTATAACAATATTTCAGGGTATGTCTGTAGAAGCACTGAGGGTGCATTTTGTTGCTGTCCAATGAAAAACACGTATCTCCAGTTTTGTTGATTTTTACTTTTATGCATCATTTGAACACAGCCGCTGCTGTTTACACTGTGTGAAAACCTCATGATGAATGGACCAATAGAAATGGCCCAAAACTGCTTGGAAAGACGTCTGGTTCCATTGACATATATTATAATTCAATGAGGTTTTTGGACTCTCCTGTAAAGTTGCCATTTTGGAGACACTTGTTTTTCTTTGGACAGCGACGATTTGCTAATGTTTGGAATATTAGCTGGCTAGCATCGTAGCAGCGACTGCAGCTAACCAACAACCTGCTAACATTAGCTGCATTACTTCCTGTGTCAGTTTTCGCTCTAACAATATTTCAGGGTATGTCTGTAGAAGCACTGAAGGTGCATTTCATTGCTGTCCAATGAAAAACAAGTATCTCCATTGTGGTTGACTTTTACTTTTATGCATCAGTTGAACACATCAGCTGCTGTTTACACTGTGTAAAGATTTCATGATGAATAGACCAACAGCAATGGCCCAAAACTGCTTGGAAAGACGTCTGGTTCGCTTGACTTACATTATAATTCAATGAGGTTTTTGGCCTCTCCTGAAAAGTTACCATTATTATTTATGTTATTATTATTTTTGGACAGCAACAATTTGTTTCACTGTTGGGTTTCAAATATCAACAACTGTTCTCCATAATCGTATACTGCACCTTTAAATGGCAGAAATGCCCCATTAGATACAAGACTGCTCGTTTTGTTGGCTATATCATTAAGCTAGGTGGTGGAAGTAGTGGTGGCGATCTATCTTGACCGTGGTTGATATGAATGATGAGCTATGAGTGACTGACAGAGCTATGAGTGCATTACTATCTGTGACAGACTGGACTCACCGTTAGCGCAGACGTTGCTGGATGAAGACGGCCGTTTCCGGTCACCTCCATCACAAGGTTCATCCGCGCAATCACAGTCCAAGGCCTGCTGGCTGTCGTTGACATCACTGTCACTTGTTAACAGGTTCAGACCATCAAACTGCTCTGCAATATCCGAGGACCTAACATCCGGCAAGTTTCCACCACAGCCAGAGGACGGCTTGTTCCTGTCTTCTTCCAGTTCATCTTCTGCACTCTGTCCATCATCACAAGCAGCCGTGCTACAGGACTCATCTGTTGTCCAGCCTTGGGCAGCCCAGTAATTGAACTGCTCCCAGTAATACAGATAGCCCTGGCTGGCATGCTCCTGCCAGGCCTCCGTCCACTCAGCACTGTCCCACGGAGCAAGAGGGGTCCCGCTGGAGAATTCGGGGTGTTTCTCTACCCAGCTCCCCCACAGTAGAGTCTCTCCATTCAGCTGCCAGTATTTAAGCCACGCCTCCTCTGAGACGGAAGACTCAGTTGGGGTCTCCTCCAGATTCTCCGGGACGGCCTTTTCCTTCACTTCCTGCTGTTCATCCTTCAGTGGCTCCAGCTGTGGCTCCTGCTGTGAGTCCTCGAGGTCAGGGAATGTTTCCGGACGGTTGGTACTGGTTGTCTTCTGGTTTCCTCTCTGAGGAGCGCATCCGGTCCACTTGTGCTTAGCAGTGAACAGGACAAAACAAAACAGGTCAGCATCCTGAATTTGGCTCCTAGTTATTCTTCAAAGCAGCGGCTCCTACAGACTATCCATCTATCTATACATCCATATATGCCCATGTTGAGCACGTCTGAGGTTCATCCCCCGAGCTATGCCAGCATTCCATGACTGTGCAGCATTCCCTGGATGCTCATCAAGCAGTTAAGTGTTTAGATTGGAATTAGAGGTTAGATCCATTTGCCATTTGTACACAGAGGAATTTGCCTTCTGCATTTTACCCATCCCACACAGTAGGGGGCAGTAAGCACACTTGTCCAGAGCAGTGGGCAGCCCTACCCACAGCACCCGGTGAGCAGTTGCGGGTTAGGTGCCTTGCTCAAGGGCACTTCAGTCACGCCCTATCGGTTAAGGGAAAGCACTGTCTCCTTCAAGGTATCGACACACATTTCACTGAGGAGCTTCAGTAACTTCACTCAGAAGGTTAGCAGCTATGCTAAACCCCTTAGCTTGAAGGCTGGAGCTGAGCCTGGGCTACCTCTCCTCACTGATGAGGAACAGAGGCTGCAGCCACAACACGATGAACTAGGTTTTCACCATACTTTTAATGCAGCTGGAGAGCTAAGGAACCTAGCGTCCGTCTCTACCATGAACGCCAGCTGGAGCTTCAAAATGACCTACACCTCATCAGCAGGCTCGCACAGGCCGTACGCACAGAGCTGAACTGAGGAACAGCTTTTGCTTCTAAGGTGCAGCAATCAAGATCAGCCAAGCTCTCCTGAGCCTCACATCTCCCTGTACATCACAACACCAGACAGCAGATACACACGTACTGCTTTCCTCCGAGCTGACGAGCTGGCAAACGCCACTGGCAGACCCATACTGGCCATCAGGAGGGTCTCTTCATCCATCACCGCTTCCTCCTCTTCCTCAGAGTGGCTAGGCTCTTCATCCCCAAGGTCCTCCACATTATCTGATTAAGAGAAGAGCGAGCAAACTTCAGAGATCTTAAAGTCTGGGGTGATTGGAAGCTGTGGAGTTGATTGGGAACGGTCGAAACTGACAATTTCCATTGTGGAAGAGATTCAGCCGAACGTACCTCGCAATCCGGGCTCAGTCAGAGGCTGGAGGGACTTAAAATCAGATCGATAGAGTTCTCGATCGCTGTAAAGCAGGAATCAAAAGAGAGTGAGCATGAAGACACTAGACATTTCAAAACTGAATTTTAAAACTGAATTATGGTCATCCAGAGTAAATGTACAGCTGCTAAATGTACTGCTACATCCAGTGCACGCTGCGGTCTACGTATCAGCATCAGTCACAGACACGTACTGCAGTTTGAAGTAATGATAACAGCACATCAACAACAGGTAGCAGTAACTACTACACATGTACACGTTGAGAATCTGGATTAGAACCTGCATAACAGAATAAACATGCTACACATGCTAATTTGTGGCCTCAACATATGGGCTCAATGCAGCAAGTTGTAGCCTCAATGTAAAAACTTGTGGGCTCAATACCGTAATTTGTGGCCTCAATATAATAACTCAAGGGGTCCAACATAGCAAACCGTAGCTCCAATATAATATTTTGTGGTGTCAGTATAACAACTGGTTTCAATATGATAACTAGTGGCCTCAATATAAAATCATGTATGTTCAATATAAATAACTCATGGGCTCAATATAGTAATTTGTGGTCTCAATATAATGACTTGTGGGTTCAATATAGTAATTTGTGCCCTCAACATAACTTGTAGGCTCAATACAAAGAACTAATGGATGCAATATAGTAATTCGTGGTCTCAACATAATAACTAGTGGCCTCAATATAAAATCACGTACGTTCAATATAAATAACTAATGGGCTCAATATAGTAATTTGTGGTCTCAATATAATGACTTGTAGGGTTAATATAAACAACTAATGGCTTCATATAGTAATTTGGGGGTTCAATATAGTAATTTGTGGTCTCAACATAACTTGTGGCCTCAATATAATGACTTGTATGGTTAATATAAATAACCAATGGCTTCGGTATAGTAACTTATGGCTTCAATATAGTAATTCATGGTCTCAAAATAGTTGCTTGAAGGTTCAATATAAAGAACTCATGGGTTCAATATAGTAAGTTACAGCTTCGGTATAAATTATGGCCTCAATACAATAACTTGTGGCTTCAGTGCAGTATTTTGTGGTCTCCACATAACAACCTGTAACTTGTAGGCTCAATATAAATAACCCATGACTTCAATATAGTAATTTGTTGCCTCAACATAATTCACAGCCTCTATATAACAACTTGTGGGTTCAATACAGTATTTTCTGGCCTCAACATAATAATTCATGGCCTCAATATAATAACTATAATAACAAAAAATATTGTAAGTTGTGAGCTCAACATAATAACTTGTAGGTTCAATATAAATAACTCATGGGTTCAACATCGCAATTTGTGGCCACAATATAAGAACTCGTGGCCTCAACATATGCATTCAATTAAAAATAACCACCATGTCACCTGAGGGGTCCGTAAATAAAGAGACTTACTCAACAAAAGCTCTGGAACAGAGGCAGTATATTGTCATTTCGTCCTGTAGACCGTGGTGAAAAAATATATCAGCTATGGGAACTGCCTGCCGTTTCCCATCACTGATCATGATGTAAAACTACAAACTGTCCTGAGGTCGTAACAGTAAATAAATTAATAAAACAATAATTTATAAGCATTTATCAGCATGTATCTCCATCCTGTCAACGAGCTAACAAACCTAGAGCGAAATCCCAGAGCGCAGGCTACAAATGAAGGAAGGACCAACAGTCAAATAAGCGTTAAAATAACTAAAATAAAATTAAACGGTGGCAATAACAGAAATCATGCCACTGTGTTTGCTTGATTCAGCCTCACATGTTGCGGCAGCGTTTCTAAAGCAGATCCGGTGGAATGATGGGAAAAGACCCTACAAAATAAAAGTCTGAAACATGCTAACGTTGCTAATTGCAGCTGAAAGATACTAGCTGGCAGTTAGCCCGATATTACTCTCTAAATACTAATTAACGACTCTTCGTATTCACTTATTGTTAGTAACGTTAGCGTTTAAAAACAGAGTCAAACTATTCCGTTAAAGTAGAGGGCTTTTATTTTGAAATATGGCACTTCCGCATGCAGTGCGTCAAAGCCGGGAGGCAAAGCAGGAAGGGAAACACCGTAACGCCAAAAGCGGCTGTGCGACTTTTATTGAAGCAGCACCATGTAAGTTCAGCTATGAAGGAGAAATAACAGTCCGAGCGCGGTGTGTAAAGAGTAAGCGGACTCTCTCCTGGCTTCCGTTTCGCGTGTTGTGTTTTTGTTTGTGTTCTGGGTGGTGGTATAAACGGGCGGTAGGAGGTAGGAGGTCTGTTTTGGTAGCTTTGGTTGGTTGACTTGGAGCAGCAGGGCTGCTGTACTGCGAGCCAGGCACAGTCAGCTCCAAACCAGCTCCACACAAATCAGCTGTTCCTTCTAATATCTGAAAGAATCGAATATCAGGCACCAATATCGAGCTGCAAAGTGTCATATGTGATGGAACTGATGGTTCAGTTTAACAGTGTGGTTCATTCATCTCTGTGTAGGAGCTCTAGGTCTGTCAGGTCATAGTAGGCTGGTCGATGTATCGTCTGTATCGGTGTACCGTGATGTTTTCATACCGCGATAAGGTCCGATTCTGCTTTTTGGCAGTGTGTTCACAATGCCAAAAAACAAGCCATTAAATAAAAAGGCAGTAATGTCCAAAAATAGCAGCGATTATGCCACCAAGCAGTTTGTTTTTAGTGTATTTTGTGGAGTTCAGTGTTCAGATCCTGGATACAACAACCCTGACTGTAGTGCATGCCATTTATTGCGAATGCATGATAATCTGAATTTAAACATACAGCCATTGTCCGCAGAATTATCCCTATATATGTTATTATTTGTCATGTAAATTCCTACTACATGTGGGAGCCTTGATCTGTAGCATGCATGTATTTTGATGGTGATGTAATGATCAAACTGGTCAGCCTCCTAATATTACCTCATATTGCCTGGCCTGTAAAAAGTCTCTCTTTGGATTCAAACAAGTAAATACCTAAAAGGCTTTGACTGGATAATTACTCCAGTGATTAATGTGTTGGCAGCAATTCTTTTAACTCCCTAACTTCCTTAAACTACCATGTGGGAAGACGTATCCCTTGATTGTGGAAAAGATGCCACTTTGTTTCAGTAGGATCAAATTATTGTCCTGCATCCAGGAAAGGAACCAACTAAGTAGAACCTAAAATGACTGGGATTTGGATCAGGACTGTCTAGCACACCTGGAAAGACAGTGGAGATGCTCTGTAGAACTCCCGACCGTGTTTAATAGTGAGAGTATAAAGACTGGGAGTATAAAGACTGGACTCTGGAGTGAGGGAGAAAGGTCATGTGGTCATGAGTCCAGACCGACCCTATACCGGAGCGATGGGACCATCAGGGTAAACACACGAAGTGTTGCACCCCCAATGCACACTGCCCACTGTACAAGACTCTGGAGGCAGTGTTATGATCTGGAGGAGCTTCACTTGGGTCAGATCAAGGCTCAGCAGCATCATGTGGTAATAAAATGAAGTCAGCTGACCATGTACTGAATGACCAGGTTATCCCATCAGTGGTCTGCAGTGTCAGCTGACCATGTACTGAATGACCAGGTTATCCCATCAGTGGATTTCCTCTTGCTTGTTGGCACAGCCATATTCCAGGACGACAGTGCCGAGATTCATCAGGCTCAAACTATGGAAGAGTGGTTTAGGGAGCATGGGGGAATGGCATGAACTGGCCACCACAGAGTCCTGCTCTTAACCCCATTGGAAGGCTTTGGGATGTGCCGGAGAAGACTTTATGGAGTGGTTTGACCCTCCCGTCGTCAGTACAAGCTCTCAGGCCAAAATCAATGCAGCTCTGGACTTGTGGTGTTGCATAATGTAGTTGAAGCAATGCCACAGCCAGTGCACGCCATCATTAAAGCTACAAGTCTGAACGTTACAGTGTGCAACTACAACTGGTAAGGCTGGTAACACCCAATATTGGCACTGACACCCTTCTTTTGGACACGCTTGGTGTAGGGGGGATTATGGTGTGGGGTTGTTTTTCAGGAATTGGGTTCGGGGAACTCTTAATGCTTCAGCAGACCAAGAGACTCTGGACCATTTCATGCTCCCAACTTTGTGGGAACAGTTTGGGGACGGCCCCTTCCTGTTCCAACATGACTGCACACCAGTGCACAAAGCAAGGTCCATAAAGACATGGGTGAGTGAGTTTGGTGTGGAAGAACTGGACTGGCCTGCCAGAGTCCTGACCTCGACCCGATAGAACACCTCTGGGATGAATTAGAGCGGAGACTGAGAGCCAGGCCTTCTCATCCAACATCAGTGTCTGACCACACAAATGTGCTTCTGGAAGAATGGTCAGAAATTCCCATAAACACATTCCTAAACCTTGTGGAAAGCCTTCCCAGAAGAGTTGAAGCTGTTATATGTGCAAAGGGTGGGCCGACCTCGTATTAGACCCTACGGATTAAGAATGGGATGTCGCTCAAGTTCATATGCGTGTGAAGGCGAATACTATTGGCAGTATAGTGTATATAAACCTTATTATTGATTCTTTGAAGGTCACGTCAAGGTAAAAGGTCATGGTGGTCTCTTTCTTCTTGTAACTTCATTTCCTCTGTTTCCTCTTTCCCCCTCCAGGTCTGCCCGTAGGCAGGAGGTGCCCTTGTTCAGCCTGGCTGCCACTGGGAGAGGGACCTACTGAAGCAGCATGTCTAATGTGAACGAGTCGTGCTGGTCAGGGAACGGCTCTGCGGGCGTCCTCACCTGCCTCCTCCTGGCCTGGGAGGACTGGGCCGGGCTGGGAAATCTGGAAGACTACCTCAGCTTCCTGGAGTATCTGCTCTGGGTCTTTACCCCGCTGGCCATCGTCTTCATCCTGCCCTTCCTCATAGTCATCCTCCTCTACCTGTCCATCCTGTTCCTCCACGTCTATAAGCGCAAGAACCAGCTGAGGGAAGCCTACTCCAACAACCTGTGGGATGGGGCGAGGAAAACGCTGGCCACTCTGTGGGATGGCCATGGTGCCATTTGGCATGGTGTGTAAAAGGCGTGGCTGAGAGGGGGGGGGGGGGGCGGAGGAGGAGGGTGTGGCTTGTTCAGTTTCTAGAAACGTTCACTCTGTGTTTTTCTGCTATGTGCTGTACGTTAATGTTTAGGAGAGCACACAAGTCACTTGCATTAGTAGCTGAAGGGCAATTTCAACAGTTTTCCAAATTTCTGTGGAATTTAATGATCAATATGTAAACAAAGTTATTCTCGAGAAACTTACTGAGTCAGAATCACTGTGGTGGTGAATGGAACCAGACGTCCACCTCTTTAAGCCCCCTCCCAGGAATATGAAATGGCTGTAAATACGCTGCCTGATGCCTGAGACGTTTTATTTTTGATGTCAGAAGACTCAGAAGACCCGTGTAGGTTCACTGGTGGCCTTAGATATTAAAGGGTCCAATTTGACCCTTCTTTAATGTTGATAATTGTGTGTTTGGACTCTACTAGAACAGACTTACCTGCTTCAGTTTTCCCAAAGCACAGTATTTCTCTCATACTGTTCATCTGTATTCCCCCTCTCTCTCAAACGCGCTGTTAGAGCTCCTGTGTCTTTAAGCCCCGCCTCCTGATGAGCCCAGAGTGCTCTGATTGCTCAGCTCGACCACTCTATTCTGATTGCGCACCTGCCAGCGCAGCAGGCCGTCCCAACGCTGCTGTGGCTCTCCTTACAATGGAGTCGGTCCTGCTGTTTCAGTTTGAGTCCGAACCCAATAGCACAAGCTGGTAGAGCCACCTTCACAAGCTAGACTGGAGCAGGACGTGGTCAGTTTTTACTGGTTTAGCTCTCTGTGTGTTGTGTGAGCATATGCTGAGGTTGCCGGTGGGCAGGCAATAAGGACTGTGTTATGAGGTGATGTCATCTTGTAACAGAGAAAAGGGCGGGAATTCCAGCGAACAGTGTTTTCTGTGGGAGACAGTTTCCAGAATGTCTGCATGCACAAAAACTCAGTAGGAAAACCCGGGAAAGCAGAATAGATCCCCTTTAAATATATACAACTCTGGAAGTAAATAAGAGCCCACTCCAGTTTCTTCTTAAATCAGTATCTCCACATGTACAGCAGGTTCTTAGTGAGGAACAGAAGGTTGGGTTCTAGCTTTACTGGCAGATACAGTGAGCGTCTGGTTCATAAGAACAAGGTCAAGCAGCAAACACACAGGACAACACAGCTACAGACTGGCAGAGGGCCAAAACCGCTCTCTACTGACCGTGATGAGCGCCACCTCATTCCAATGTCACTTAACCACCGTAAGATGACCTCAAGTGACCTACAGAGAGACTCGCGAGCGGCGGCTGGGGTGAAACGCACAGCGAGCATGGTTCTAAAAACAGACTTCTGGAGGGTCATTAGTGATTTTCTAAATAAACAGATCTAAATACAATATTTGATCTGGAATTTGGGAGACGTGTTTCCAGTAGAGTATAGAATCAAACAGAACTGCTCATTTTGGTCCAACACAAACCCAGAACCTGTACAACTAGAGGAACTGATCATTTTCAGGTGGTCTCTCAGAGCTGTAGCCTGTATTTGTGGTGTAGACATGGCGACCCCTGGTTCCCATTTGCATTCAAGTTACAAGGAGCGTTTCAGCCTGGGCGGCTGTTTGAATGAGCCACGATACAGGGCAGTCAATCAGAGTGGAGATTCAGGTACATATATATTAAAGGCACAGTAACAAAATCGGTCTAGGGGAAAGTCGGAACATGGTCATGTAGGAATTCATTTTGACTGTTTCTGGCACACAAAACCACACGTTCCACAAGGACCTCGTTTTGGTGGCTTCTGATGTGGTTTTCATTCTGTTTCCTGATCTAGATTTTCAGTCTTCAACTCGGTCACCGTGTTTTCTTAGCTCCTCTCTGGTCGTGATCTTCCGTCATACCTTTCCTTTCATAAGCCGTAGTCGATGTTTATGTAGGTCAGTTGTTCCGTTCAGTGAAGAGAAGTAAAGGTAAACGTGACGCGGATGCGGCGTGGTATTTGCTGTTTGTGGATGTTGTGTTTTATTGTGAGAAGTAATTTTCCCAGTTCCGGATGTTGGAAATAATACAGAGCTTCTGTTTTCGGCACAGGTTACGAAATCCATGGCTTAGAAAAGATTCCAGACGAAGGCCCTGCCCTCATCGTCTACTATCACGGAGCGATCCCTATCGACTACTACTACTTCCTGGCGAGCGTCATCATTCAGAAAGGGCGCACGTGTCACTCGGTTGCTGACCACTTCTTGTTCAAGGTCCCAGGTAAACAGACCGGCTCTCTGTCTGGAGTGTTGTAAGTCATAAGCCCCCCTTTATAATACCCCTAACAATTCATTATGGCTGTAATCCTAGCCTCCGTGCTTGGAGTTTCAGTGCTGTACAGTAGTGTGCATACGGATTTCCTTTAAAGCTCCTAAAAAACATACTAAACTTTGGTGTTACGTTAAACATCAAGTTGGGAGTTCCATTCCTGCATTGCAGACACATTCCAAAAAGTTAGGATGTAGCCGTTCCTTCTCGGAACGCTTTGTTTATAAACACAGATTGATTATAAAGCAGCGTTCCTTCAGGGGACGCTTGGGAACGCCCACACCTGTATAAGCTGTGAGGTGTTAGCTTGCGAGTGAGGTTGAACTCTGGCCACTGTGGGTATTTAACATTCCCTGATCCACAGTGTCACATGTGTACCGGGAATACATCATAGAAAGCATTACCACCTACAGCGGACAGCGCAGTGGCCGCCCATGGGTGCATAATGATGGTGACCAGCGACGTCTGGCTTAAACATACAGGTAACTCTGGCAGAAATCACATCCACATTCACTGCAGGAGTCCACACACGCATATCCCGCAGGTCAGTGCAGCGTTCTTTAGCTTCCATGGAATATAGAAGCAGAAGACCCACCAGAGTGTCTCGGTTAACACCACCACACTGGACACAGAGCCTCACCTGGGAGTGAGGTTGCTAACTGGGACCCTAGACGACTGGCAACATGTGGCGCTGGTGATGGTAGGGTTCCTGTGTGACACAGACCCAATGAAGCCATGGATCCCAGTTGTCAACAAGGCACTGTGCAGGCTGCTGGTGGTTCCCTACTGGTGTGGGGTGTGCTCTTATGGCATGGGTTGGCTCCACTGGTCCACCTAAACACATCATTGACCGGTGCCTGCCACGTTTCACTGCTTGGTGACCATTTGCAGCCCTTCATGGACTTCACGAACCCTGACAGTAATGGGATATTCCAGCAGGATGGTGCACTGTGCCATCGGGGCCAAGTTGTCCAGAGTCGGTTCCAGGATCTTTCTGGAGAGTTCCGATGAACAGTGTGGTATGCATGTTGACCCAGCATGAGCCCAATCGAGGCATTACTCTATCATGCCTCGCTCAAACTAGGATCGTTCACGTCTCCTTGCCTTGAGCACGCTGGCCAGTGTTCAACCTCACTCACAAGATAACACCTCACATCTTATACAGGTGTGGGCGTTTCTAAACCCCCCCCTGAGGTGACCCGCTGAATCACAATCAATGTACATGCTGATATCCCATGACTTTGGTTACGTCTGTTTATCTCCCACTTATTAGATGCATTGAAGCAAACTTGAAGGAATACTTTAGTTTTCCAGCATTATCTGAAATGGGATGGGAATGGGAAGGGATACGACACGTTTGGACACGACACGTTTATAATAGAAGTCAGTAGGGAAAATGCTGTATATCCGCACCTCCTCATTAACGTCTAGTACAAGCACAGTTTCAGGTTTTCTGTTCTTATTACTAAGTGCAGGGAAACGGGCTGAACTTGGAGTCCGTGGCCGCCGACCTTATACCTCCGATACAGCAGAGCAGGTTGAAAATCGAATCGTTATATAACGTTTCCTACCCCTCTGCTGACTGAACCGCTGGCAGTGACCAGATAGCATGACCTCCCTTGTAAATATTGACTGACCCACCTCCTCTTTCCCTCGGATTTTGGCAGGGTTTAAGCTGCTGTTGGAGGTGTTCAGCGTAATGCATGGGCCACAGGAGGAGTGCGTGAAGGCCCTGCGCAGCGGCCACCTGCTGGGCATCTCTCCGGGAGGGGTGCGCGAGGCCCTGTTCAGCGACGAGACGTACCCCTTGGTCTGGGGCAAACGCAAGGGCTTTGCGCAAGTGGCCATTGATTCCAAAGTGGTATGTTGGTTGGTCCTGCTGCAGGAAGCGTTCAGGTTTATTAGTCATTATTGGAAGAATAATCATATCCAGAACGCTTTGGTGCGCAGTGTCTGCACTGGAGCTACAAGGCTAATAGGTTGCTAACAAATTATGGAAGCTCATACCCAGCCAATTAGCATTGTGCTAACTTGGGAGACATGTCCCAAACAGTTTTGACTTGTTTAGTCGTCTTAGTTAGGCCTGCTGATGTGGTTTCTGACACAGTGTAGCATACTGATCTCAGAATTCCACAAATTGCAGGCTTCATTTTGGCTGTTTTTAGCTAATGATGCTAAACTAGCTGTTATCCATGATGCTAACTGGTATGGTGTTAGCTTCCATTACTTGTCAGCTACGGTACTGTACATTTTTCAGCATTAACGCTGAGACCACTAGTTGTTCAGTGTTCAGCGTGTCCTTCCGGAGACTCCGGAGTGCCCTTCCGGAGAATCACTTTGGCTACGTTCACACTGCCAGTCTGAAGTGACTCGAGTCTGATTTTTTTGCCTTATCAGATCGCAGTTTTTACTGGGTGTGATTTAGCTGTTCAGACTGAGTTGCATTGGCGCATGTCGGATACATATCGGCTTTCAGTGACACGTGTGAAAGTGGTCCAGATTGGAATTGAAAAGGTCGGGTTCAGTTTCCTTTGGCCGTTCACACCGCCACACAGATAACACATCCGATTTGGACCAGTTTCACTCGCCGTGTGAACGTAGCCTTCCAGAGATCAGATCTGAGCAAAACGTCGGATTTGAGCAATGAGGCTGTAATGTGAACCCGCCTTAATATGACATTTAACGTGACATCATGTCCTCTTCCGGACCCCCAGGAATGACTCCACAATCGCCTTTTCTTTTCTTTTCTTTTCTTTTCTTTTCTTTTTGTATTCCTTTTCTTTCTTTCTTANACATGAAATATGGTGTGCCGGCATCAGATGTGTGGTGTTGCCCGTCTCTCAACCAAATATTTATGCCATTATGCTTATGTAATCTGACATAGTGAACATGATGAAAGACAGACGTGTCATGTAGTCTGATCCCCTGATAGCATAAGTGCTGATTCATAAAGCTGATGGGGAATTTAATTATTGTTGAGAATCCCAGTCTTCTGTTTAAACGCTTGTCTGTGTTCTTGTATCTGATCTCCTCCTTAGTGGTGGGAGGTTAAATAAATGGTGGGTGGTCTCCGGCTTTGGGCATTAGTCCTGTAGCTCCAGTGCAAAGCTGACAAATCAAACTCCAGACTACAAGCCTGTTTTAGTAGATTGACTCTGTTAGAGATAAAATTAGGGGGTTTATGTTTTTGGCTGCCACTGTCCACTCACCTGTCCCAGAACGTTCAGACTTCACTTTGTACTGTTGCTTGTCGCCCGCTTTCTAGCTGGACTGACCTATGTCCCCACAAAATCCCAAACAGTGGCTGATCCAGCAGATTACAAAGAATTTGGCCCGGCCTGTACGAGCGCCAGAGACTGAAACAAAGTAAATCAAGAAGCGCTTGTGGGTTTAGAAAGGTTATATGAGGCTTTTTGCCCAAAGCGACTTACGTTAACCACCTACAGGGACTGAACACGCGTGTACTGCAGCCCATGCATTGTGTGTTTTGACCATCCTAGTTAGGAACCTTGTCTTTCCTTTTCTCCTCAGCCAATTATTCCCATGTTTACGCAAAACGTCCGGGAGGGGTTCCGCTCTCTGGGCACGTTAAGTAAGTCCTGCACTCACGCAGGTGTTCTTTTTTTTTAAGTAGCTCTATAAAGAAATCCATTATAATGGGTTTAGCAATCGCAGAATTAGTGACTAATTGCGTGATTTCACTCTTTAGCTAATGATCTGTTTGTTTGTCCTCCGCCAGGGTTTTTCAGATGGGTGTACGAAAGGTTTCGGCTGCCCATTGCGCCTGTGTATGGAGGATTCCCTGTCAAATTCCGCACGTACTTGGGCGACCCCATTCCGTACGACCCTAAACTGACTGCAGCTGAGTTAGCAGAAAAGGTATTAGTCCTTAAGCAGCTGTTTTCTATGCCTTCCTCCCTTTCTCATTTCTGCTCCACTGCATGATTTTTTTGGGGGAGGGGGTATAGGAGATGATTCTGAAACATGAATTTGCTGTTTCGACATGTCTGAATTACACTCATCTTCAAAAGAACAGCTGCACACAGAAGGAGGTGTGGGATTGCAGTGCAGTTTAGACTGATATGATCAGTATTTATTGAGCTACACATACAGAAGTCTGTCTCTCAGTATGGCGTCGGTCCGCCGTGTTTGCTAACCCAACATGTCAGACGTCTCGGCATGGAGCTATAGAGGTTCCTAATGGTGTCCTGTGATAATCCATCCCATGCAGCTTGAATATCCTCACACAGTTCCTGCAGATGGTGCGGTATGGGTGGAAGTGGAGTGACACCAGGCCTTCCGTTCATCTTGGTGCTGTCCACGGTGCCTCCACACACGGATTCGTTGGTCGTCTCCACCAAGACAAAAGTGGGACGCGTCACTGAAGATGACCCGCTGCCATTCTGAGTCACTCCATGACAGTCTGGCACGACACCATTGCAGTCTTTGGTGACGGTGACGTGGTGTTAAGGACAGTCGTGGTAACGGTCTGCGTGCATGTAGTCCTGAATGGTCTGCCGATGGTGCTGCACTAACAGGATGACTCATGGAGGACATCACTGCTCGCTGGATGTCTGTAATCGTGGCTGTTGGGTCAGTCAGGTACAGAGATAATCCCCGTCCTTGCTTACGTCACATGCACGACCGAGTGTGAAACTTGAATCATTCGCGTGTCTCACGCTGTCAAATCTACACACCAAGTTTCATTCCTGTGGTTTGACTCCTTCTGGGTGCAGCTGTGTGTGCAGCTGTTCTTTTGATGATGGGTGTTTTATTGAAGATGATGTCAGTTTATGATAAAGATGCCCGTTGTAAGCGATTACGCCGACCGGCACCTACGACGGAGACTTGGTGAAATATTCAGGTGATCATACCACACACCTTCCCTGAAGCTCTCCTCTGCTCCTGTCTTTCATTCAGGTGCAGGCAGCAGTTCAAGCACTTATCGACAGACACCAAAAGATTCCTGGCAACATCCTACGGGCTCTGCTGGAACGTTTCCACACCAGGCCCAAAGCGGAATAGCACGTGGACTTTATTCCGGGTTCTCCTGTCCAGCGACTCCGCGCCGGACCCCAGTGAGGAACAGCACAGCGCTTTCTCTCAGGCTAAACTGAAAACTACACCAACACCTTTTCCTACTTTTATTCCCAGCATAATTTAACAGAATAACTGGAAGTATTATTGAACCAATACATCATCGGTGTATGACGTTTTTGATGTTACTGAGATGTTGACAGATGTCGTGTGGCATGGGCACGTAATTATCAGCAGATGTCACAAAAAACAAAAGCGGCATATCTAATAACGGTGTGTCTGTATTGTGTCTGGTTTCTAGTCTTGTGTGCATGTGTGTCAGTGGAAGAGTGTGAGGTTTCACCTCCTCGTGTGCGTGCGGGTGTGTGTGGTTTGTTTGTTTGGGTTTTTTTTTTGTTTTTTTTTTTAATCTGTGACTTATTTGCACACTTTGATCTGTTTGACGGACCACTGCCAAAAACAACTGGGGTTCCAAGAGGCCTTTTGGTTACTTACTCTGTCCGGAAAACAGGAAACGGTCTTTTACGTCTAATAGAGCTGACAGGCCGTGTGACATGGGAGAACTGCGAGGGTACCACTCGCATGAACTGCACAACCTTTGCAGATCAAAGTGGCGGTCCGATTCTTGTTCTTCTTAAAGCGATAGTTTAGCCAAAAAGCACAAATGTACATTACTGCCTCCGTATTGCTAATGGAGGCATGTTTGAAGCGTCTGAAGTTTGCTTCTTTGGTTTGGCACTGGAGCTACGAGGCTAATGTAGCCAACAAGTCATGGAGGCTTATGTACACCAGCTACTCTGCCTGGTATGGCATACTGCTATATACCTACACGTACAAGCAGAAGTGCATCACAGACTTTTGACACACCCCGCGTTTTAGGGATTCCACTTTAGCTTCCGTTACTTGGGCTACGTTAGCCTGCTGGACCTCTGAAGTCGGGTCATATCCGTATTAGGAACTCCCGCTCTGAGCACTTCTGGATCCTCTAGGAACGTTTGCTTGTTTAGAAGCCGAAATATGACGATCGCTACATGAAACGTGCCCTAAATTAGCATCGTGATACCAGCAACCTCACCAGAATGCTACACGCTAACCAGCAACCAGCTGTGAGCTGCAGTTAGCTGGTGTTAGTATGTGTTAGACTGTGCTCAGACTGCAGGCAAACCACATGTCTTTCTCAGATCAGATCAGATCTTATCTAGCAGACGCGCGTCTGCGCTGTTATTTGTGAGTGAACAGGTCGGATTTGCGTGTCCAGACAGCACCAGTCTACCCGCATGGGGTGCTGTGGTAATGACGGTGGTGCTAACAACACACTCGCTAAAACACACTCGTTGTTTGTTGCGTCGAGGGTGACACACTTTGAAATCCGATTAGAGCACTCCAGCGTCTGTAAAGGTCAGATTGGAAGGCAGCACAAATCCAATTTTTGGCATATACAGATTGTATCCAGTCTGGACACACAAAATCTAATCGGATCCAAAGCACATTTGGAGGTGGATTGAATGGTGGATGTGATTCCGATGGGATTTTTGTGGATGTGTGTCGCTCTGGACACTCAAATTGGTTTTCGGAGTCCATTCTACATCACTCGTGACACGACAAACAGCATCAGTGTCAAATCCAGAGATTCCACAGAAGTGCTGGGAGTTACTGACACCTTCTTTGTGGTCTACACCATCCCGCGGAGAGGTCGGGACACACAGATCCGATCTGATTACTTGCAAATAAGCAGGCGGGAGGACAGGCAGGCAGACGGACGCTCATCTGAGAAGATCTGATCTGAGAAGCAAATCCGATTTGACACAGCCTTCGAACCACCTCCAAATGTTTTTATTTTGCTGTCCAGAATATCAGCATGGATGCAATCTGGATATGCCGTTGGTGGGATCTCGGGCCGGCAGTGTTAGCAGGAGTGTTAGCCTGCTTGTTGCATGGATGCATTGCATTACATGTGCATTGACTGCTAAGCACCCTCTTACTCCAGAGGATCCAGGGACACTATTTCGGGGCATTTTCAGTTTTCCCGACTCAGTTCGGAGATTGGAATACCGTATGATGAAACTAAAGAAGCAAACTTCTCTGCACTGTATGTCCCCATGCTTGTAGACACCTGCTAGCGGTTCTTTTGAAAGGGGGGGGTGTTGATAAGGAGCCCTTTTTTTTTTTTTTGCTGCAGTGACAGCCTGTACTGTTCTCGGAAGGCTTTACACTAAGATGTTGGAACATTACTGTGAGGATTTGATTGCTTTCAGCCACAAGAGCATGTTCAGACTGCAGGCGAATCGGATTTGTTTCTCAGATCAGATCTGATCTTCTGAGATGCCAGTCTGCACTGTTTTGCGCAAGCGCTCGGTCTGGATTTTCGGGCCCAGGCGTCGCCAACCCATCTGCATGTGGTGTCGTACTACACAGCAAATCCCAGCACTGATGCGTCGTCATTGTTTGTTGCGTTGCGATTTGAGCAGCTTGCATGTCCATATTGAGACTCATCTGTAAAAATCTGATTGGGAATCGCATTTCAAAGCACCTCCGGATGAGGTTTGGATCCGATTTGCAAAAAATTCACGGACTTCATGTGTGTTTCTCGCTGTCCAGGCTATCAGCAATCGGATTGGATACATTCTGGATATGCTAGAAATCGGATTTGGGCGGGCAGTGTGAACACAGCCTTAGTGAGGCCAGGTGCTGATGCTGGATGATCAGTTCTAGCTGGTGCTTGGCTTTGGGCATGGTGACCTTAGGCTCATGTGTGGCTGATGCAGAGAGATAGAAGCTTGGTTTGCACTACAGAGCACCTGTATCAGCAGCAGGTGCACTTTCGGAGGGGTGTCTGGCTGCTGTTGGACGTATAGTGTATTCAGGTAGGATGAAATCAGTGTGAATTGGATTTTTGGCTAAACTATCATCTTCATATTTATATGTATACTGTGTTTTCATGGGAGCCAGTAAGTACGTGTAATTAACGACTGATATATGGAGGGTCAGCGGTTGTTAGCTGGTGCTGCACAGATCGAGGTTCCGGTAAGGCCTTGGTTGGTTCTTCTCTACTAGAGGTTTGTACGCCAGTCTCGGCCCAGAGGTCTGCTGTTTAAGAAGGTACTGATTTGCTAAGCTCTACAAACCTGCTCTTCGATTGGGCAGCGTAACAATGCAGTACATTAACTGTTACATTAATGAGGTAAATAGCATTTTATGCAGGGGTCAAACTACATCTGTCAGGTTCAGTATCTGTGTACATTCCTGGAATCTGCTCACATGACCAGCAACGAATTATACGAATCAAATACGTTAGTGTTTAAAAAAAATCGGTGGTTGTAAAATATGATTTTATAGATTTAAACAGATTTTATCCTTTGAAATAAGTGTATATTCCCGTTGTTGAAACGTCTGGCACAAATTGAATCCATTGTGGTCAATTTTTGTCTTTCTTGAACCTTCCGTCCATCTTTGTAAAGAAATCCACCATTCGTTAATGCTGATGTTGTAGGGGCCAGTTAGCTGTATGCTAACCGCTAACTCCCAGCCATCAGCATTCCTGGATTGTTTCTTTGTGCATATCCGAAGTGCAAGCATTGGTGTTACTCTATATGGATCTGTCTGGTGTTGACGAACAACCTCTGTGCATTAATTGTGAATCAAACAAATAACATGACACTGAAAAATAAAAAAAATATTTTTTGATAATGTTTGGCTCGATTGTTCCTTATTTCGGAATGCTCAATGTTTGTTTTTGTTGTTTTTTTTTTTTTCTCCACTAATTAGGCAATGAAAAGCTTTAAAGCCGTTGAATCCTGGACACCTCCTGGCATATTATAATGTTCCACGAGCTCTAATTGTGAGCCTGTGGCACAAACTCCGTATTTAATGCCGAGGCCTGCAGCAGTGGTGCATGCACTAACATTGAAGAGCTTTGTTGAAATTTAATATGCCGGAATTTCCTTAAAGACCGCTCCGGTGGCTCATTTATGATTATACAGATCAAATGTGCTACCGTAGTGCAAAGTCCGTCTTTGTTCCACTCTGAAAAGCTCCAGGATGCACCTCGAACCCATTCTGGACAGCTTGGGCCCGATGGTGCGCTATCCTGCGGGAATATCCCATCACTGTGGGGCTACATGAAGTCCATGAAGGGCTGCAAACGTCACCAAGCAGAGCTACATAGCGGGCACTGCTCAGATGGGCCAGTGGACCCAACCCATGTCATGAGAGCACACCCCACACCAGTATGGAACCACCACCAGCCTGCACAGTGCCTTGCTGACAACTGAGGTCTATGGCATCATGGGGTCTGCACCACACACTACCATCTACCAACTCTACCATCACCCCAAACAACTGGTACCATGACTCATCATACTACGTCACAGTTTTCTAGGGTCCAGTTAGCAACCCGGTGAGGCGCTGTGCCTGGTGTCATGGTGTTAACAGAGGCACTCTGGTGGGCTCCACCAGAGAACACTGCACTGACCTATGGGATATGCGTGTGGGGCCTCCTGCATGAATGTGGATGTGGTTTCTGCCGGAGTCGCTCATCTGGTCACACCGACAATTCTAGCCAGACGCCGCCGGACACCATTATTAAGCAACCATAGGTGGTAATACTTTCTGGGACAGGAAATGGAATGTCCCATCCGTCTGGCTCCCACTATCATGCCTCGTTCAAACTCTTGTAATTCACGTCTCCTTGCCGTGAGCACGTTGACCAGTGTTCAACCTCGCTCACAAGATAACACCTCACAACGTATACAGGTGTGTGCGTTCCCAAGCCGTCCCCTGAGGTAATCCGTTTAGATACTGCTATCCCATGACTCCCCCTGTAGATCCCCCTGAATCATGAGATCACAGCAGATTTACCCCAAGATCACAGTTTAATGTCCAGTGATTTTCACAGGTTTCACTGGCCTTGGAAAGAAGTTGGCAGAGGAGTCTGTACTGTAGGTCAAGGACAGCTTCGGAAAAATGGAACGTCCCATCCGTCACTATCATGCCTCGTTCAAACTCTGGTAATTCATGTGGCCTTGCCGTGAGCACGCTGGGCCAGGGTTCAGCCTCACTTACAAGATAGTGCCTCAGGTGTGGGCGTTCCCAAGCTGTCCTGAGTTTACATACTGCTATCCCATGTCTCTAATACCAGTGACTTCAATATCCGATGTGTTTTTACAGGTTTCGCTGACTTTGGAAAGAAGTTGGCAGAGGAGCCTGAGAAAATGACCACAGTGTACTTTATTAAATGAATTTGGTACTTCGTGTTGCATTAGAATCAAATAAAAATTTACAAAAATCCAATATATACAAAAATGTAACGTTCGTTTTCTTTTACTCTTCAATTTACAGTAAAATCAGAGAACAGATTCAATGCATTTTAAGCACTTAAGACTTCCATCACACAATGCAACTTACTCAATAGACCAATAATGAACAGGGTTTTCTTTTTTTTGTTTTTTAATCGTTTCGCTTTTTTTTTTTTGCTGTTGTTGTTTTTTTTCTTTTCTCGTTTATTACGTCACATACACCACACTAGTTTTATTCTGTTATTACGCCATATGGAACTGCCATTCTCGTGGTATCGCCTTCTAGTCAACAGACACCCTTTACAGTCAGGACTCGAAAGGGAATGTTCTTTTAAACATGTACATTTACATACAGTTATTTACAGATAAATAGCCATTTGCAATTCACTACGGTGAGTTTCCGTCGCAACTGAAATACCGAGAACGTCTGTACATTGTATTAGGTCAAACGGAACGCGTCTAGCCCAAGTTCATCCAAACTACTGTGCTTGTACTAAATCCGTGCTCTGCCGTTAACCGCTAATCAGCCCTAGACTCCAGTATGTATTTGTCTTTATTTATTTCTTTATTTTTTTGTTTACCCTCCTATACCATTCTAGCTCATCTAATTATCTAATTCTAATGGTGAGGGACGACCATATACGTATAACCTTGTCTGCATACACGTATGAAAGTAAAAAAAGAACAAGTACCGTCACACTTTCGGCATCCTTTCTTTTTTTTTCAGATTTTTTTTTTTCCTTTTTTCTTTTTTCGTCCTCTGAATTAAGTCAGCAAGTCGCGCCTCCGTAACAGTGCCGTCATCCGTGACTTTCCGGGACGTCCGCAGGGCCGTCACTGATTGTTAGACTGCAAAACAGACTGAAAAAGTTTTCCCATCGACCCTTTCATCCCCGCCTCTTCCATGCCCGTAGTAGAAGCACAGTAAGTCAAAATGAAATGCCGCAAACGGAAAAAGAAACGATTGGCGCCCACCCTTCCCAGCAACCCCACCATGATTAGCATGGGATACCAAACACGGAAAATAAAGACCCCCCCCCCCAAACAAGGAACTGGAGGAACATAAAAGGCCGAATGTTTCTTTAAGGCAAACTAAACTCATAGAAGCAGCTTGAATGGTTTGCAGTATGGATGAATCGGAATCCCTGACTGAACTGTAAGGGGGGAAAACAACAAGTGGTGCACTGAATTAGCTTGATGCTAATCAAACCTGAATCAAGGTGATTCGGTGCATCAGTCAGTTTTCCCTAGTGTTAGGTATCTGAAAGTCCTGGGTTTGAACTGCTTTTCTGATGAGCTGAACGTAAACAGGAGAACTCTCCGCCTTGTAGGCCGGACAGGCCGGGCCAGGCCAGTGCTATCGGCATCCGTTTAGCTTAGCTTCGCAGACGCAGGGCGCTCTGTTTACCGGACCGAGTTGAGGTAGGTTATCTGTACGATTTCTAGTCTTTCCAGAAAAGAAAAAAGAAAAAGAGAGAAAGCAGATAAACGGCAGCTGATGGAGCCGCAAGAAGAAACAAGATGGCGAACGTAGCTTAGCACTGCTGCACCGCTCTACAGCTCTCTACGCTCTACACCTCTCTACGCTATAGCCCATACCATACGCCCTCTACTCTGCTGTACTGTACATGTGTATGGGTGGGAAAGCTCATGCGCCCTGGGAGTTAGCCCCGCCCACAAAGGTGGCAACAGTTGTTAAGTTGGACCAGAAGGTTTCGCCGGAAAATAAATAAATAAATAAACACACACACAGCGCCCCCTGGTGGCTCGGAGGACCTAGGAGACTTCACTTAGCTTGCATCTTGCTCTCTCTCACTGCGGTCATTACAACCCACAACTATGCAGTACATGATTGCGTTTGTGGGCGGAGCTTAGGGGGATTAAACTGAGTTACTACTAAGGTTCTGACTGAGAAAAACAGCAATATAAAACTGCAAATAAACAGTTTTAAATAAAGTTAATAGTTCAAAACGTTTTCCAACACAGGTTAGTGCAAAATGGAAAGGTTGGTCTAATAGCATCTGTGCTTGTCGTATTTACTCTTTGAACTGACGTATGAGTTTCATAGTAGCTACTGAACAAGTTGGAGCCGTTTCGGGTGCTGCAGGCCTGAACTGGGAATGATGTTCTTAGCCATTTTGAAAGTTGTCCATCCATAACCGGAAGTCCATAAGGGCATTGCTCTACAGGATGTTAGCTCACAAGGTGGCACCTGTTAGCTGACGTAAGAGAATTGGCGGATTAATTTGGAATTTTAATTTGAATATAAATGTAATTCATTTTTTAATTAGAATTAAAATTAGTAAAATTTCAAATTTAAAAATTAATTTGACTTAAAAAAAAATATCTTAAAATTTCAATTGAACAGAAATTTTCAATTTTGATTTAAATGGATTGAATT
>CM067493.1:26737230-26748547 GCA_034552555.1 Semaprochilodus insignis
TGATTTAAATGGATTGAATTTCAATTTAATTGTTTTTGTTTGAATTTGAATTTAAATTAATTTAATTTTCATTTTTAATTTAAAAATCTGAATTTAATTTAATTTAATTTAAAAATCTGAATTTAATTTAATTTAATTTAAAATTCTGAATTTAATTTAATTTAATTTAATTTAATGTCTGTGTTGTACCCATGGTGACTCCTGGTTCCATTCACCACCACTGTAAAGAACATCCAAGTAGATGCATTTCTCTGGAACGGTGCATTTCACATCAAAGCACTCTCAGTGACGTTGTTTACATCTCAGCCTCTAATTTAAGCAGGAATTCTGAAAGATGTGGAGTTCCCCTTCAAGGTTAACCCCATAAACTCCAGGCTAACCAGTCCTAAAACTCCTATGACTACTTATGCAGTGAGAGTGTGGACCTGAAGTGTAGGCCCACCCGCGGACCCTCAGTGTGTGCGGAGGTAATGAAGGGATAATTAAGCAGCGCTTTAAGGGTGGAAAGGGTGCTAAGATGCCAGTCGGTGGCTCCTGATGTGAGTGTGAGGGACTGCTGAGGGGACGTGGGAGAGATTATACAGAGAGAAGCGTAAACAGTGGCGAACACCTGCTTGGAGGTGTTGTTGACAGGAACAGGTCAACGAGATCCAGCGGCTGCAGGAGCAGCGGGAATGCAGAGCCGAGAAAACAGATCCTATCAGCTGCTGACATCATGACACATCGCTCGATCGAATAAACAAAAAGCGCAGGAGGTGGCGTGTTCAGGGTGACACCGGGAATAAAAATATCAACACATGTTTTATTCATGAGGCGGAGGAGGAGGAGGCCTGCAGATCCGAATCGGATTCAGATCAGATTCCGGATTCAGTGCTGTGGGAGGAAACCTGATGGGGGTGGGGGTGGGGGGATTTGGACTGTAGGTGGCTCAGCAGTTCAAATCGTCTTCAGTGGTTTAAATGACGTGCAGTTGTTCAGGTCTTTGTGCTTTGTCTCTCTTTAGGTAAGTGCTAAGGGAACTTCAAAGAGGGATCTTTTATCCGTATATGGGATATGGGATACAACATGAAAACGCTGCAGCTAGGCCGAGGCCTATACCAGGACGTTCCGTGGGACTGTAGCAGGTATCTGACTTTATATTACTAGATTTTTTGCAGACCGTTGAGACAGAAGTGTAACAATGACATGGATTTTAGGGAATACTTCCATGTTTGCCTGTTTAAGCCGGTCGAAAACCACGGACAATAATTCCATCAGGTTTTCTTGTGTTTAGTAAATAAACAGAACGCCTACTGTTTGGAAAGCACTTATAATACAAGCCAATGGGCACGCACTTCAGCATCTCACCATAGGCTTCTACTGGAACAAAACCTTGCACCGTGCCGAAAATTCATGGAGAACAGCCAATCGGAAGTGTTCCGAAATGAAGCCGAATAAAACTGCTTTACATTAACTTCCACTCATGTTCCAGTTTTTTTTAACCTTCTCCTGTAAAACTACTTTCAATTAGAATTTTTACTTTTTTTTTTTTTTTTTTGGAAATACAAGGTTTCACTCCAATAGTATTCCAGTATTCCTTTAAAGGGATTTGGGATATTTTTCAATATTCCGAAAAAAAAAAAAAAAATTAAAATTGTGTCTGGGCTTTTACTACGTCCTCATGTTCAAAAGCCCTATGATAGTCACCTTCACATAGTTAATGGCATACAGCGAAAAAATTGTTGTGCGGTTCAACATAACCAGGACAGAACACACGGAAAATCCATCCCAGAAAGAAACAAAAGAAGGAAAAGTACAAAACCCGGCCTCATCAACAACACACATCAGCACTCCTAACCACACGATCCGAACCCATGTGATGTGATGGGTTTCCAACAGTTCCCAACAGGCACGTCACACTTGCACAGTTACCCCCCCCCCCCCCGCACCCCTCCACCGCGATGTGAGTACAACAAAATAAAGGACGGATTCTCCCGCTGTGCTCCAGCCTTGTGCTTGTTGTACCGCTTCTTCTCCGAGTGTCTCCGCACCAGCGTGTCTTCTGATTCCCTACACACAAGACAGTAAGAAGCACTTGCAACCTACAACTGAAAGAGAGAGAAAGACAGGAACGTCTGTGTGCTTCCCTTTCACACATAGAGGCTTTTGGCGGAGTTAAAGATACAGTGTTCCATTCCTGGAGACCCTCCAGTGCCTGGAGCTTAGTTCAGAGCACCGAGGCCTCTTCTGCCCGTCTGCTGTTGAAGCAGTCTGCATCAAGCCCGAGTACACCTCCCCCTGCACGTTTCAGTGTTTTCCCTGCTCCGCGTTTCGCCTGATTCCAATACTAAATCCCGCTGCTTCAGTATCTGCCCTTTGGCCTTCTATTACAAGCTTGAATCAACAAGTTTTCTGATCTGTGGCAACTGGAAATATGCTATAGCTGTGGCATACGGATGTAAAAGCCCATCCTAGGTTGAATTGAGTGTGTTGCAGCCAGGTAGAGGTGGGTCCAGTAGCCTTGTAAGGAAAGTTGGAGGTAATTCTATGGAATAATGATGAAGTAGAAGTAAAAGTGCCTACATGGGTCCTAAAGAGGCTTGCCAACCATCTAAAAGTATGCAGACATGCCCTGTAATCGCTGAGTTTGGCTACTTTAAGGTAGCATGGCCAATAGAATAGGACACCCTGGAGCAGCTGCACTTGAGCCTAAGGTCACCATGAAATTTTATTTTTAAAATTTGAATTTAAATTAATTACATTTCATTTGTAATTTTTATTTTATTTTTTAGTTTAAATTAAATTAAACAGAATTTAATTAAATTAGTAAATATTAAATGGTTTTTTTCAATAATTTTCATTTGAATTTAAATACATTGGAATTTAATTTCAATAAAAAAAGTTGAATTAATTAAAATCCCAGTGTAGCCTTGTAAGTAAAGGTTGTAGTGAGCTCTATAAATAATGATGCAAGTAGAAGTACTAGTGACTAAGTGGCTTGCCAACCATCTAAAAGTACACAGATATACCCTGTAATCACTGAGTTTGGCTACTTTAAGACATTAACACATTTACGGAAAAGCATGGCCAATAGAATAGGACGCCTTGGAGCAGCTGGTCACCATGCCCAGTGCCAAGCATCAGCTTGAGGGGTATAATGCTCCCCTGCATTGGGCTATGGAGCAGTGGAGTTGCAGTTTTGGGGGTGATGGAGCTCTGAGCTAGTCATCAACATCAGTACCTGTCCTCCCTAATCACATCCTCACAGCAATGTTCCCATATCTAGTGTAAAGCCTAAACCCCAGAAGACTAGAGGATGTAGCTGCAGCAAACGGGGGCCTTGATTTCAGAGGCAACACTGAATGAACAGGGGTCTACAAACTTTTGGGCCTATAGTGGGTGCCCAGTTCTGTCTTGGAGGTCTACTACCCTGCAGAGTTTAGCTCCACCCATAATCAAACACACCTGATCCAGGAAACGAAGAGCTTCATGGGTGTCTGAATAGTAGAGAACAGGCCATGGTGGTAGACCTCCAGGACCAGGTCTGGGAAGCCCCTAGTTCATGCTGTATGTTAAGTTTTCCACAATGGCGTGTGTACAGGATAAGGATCAGGCTTAATGCTAACTAGTCAGGAGCAAGCAGTTGCCTGCCTTGCACAGAATACCGGCTTTTTGGGCTTCCATTAGGCAAACCTGGTACCGGATGAGATGAGATGAGAGGATGTAAAAATGCTGATCGGCTGGAGAGAATGGTTGAGCATGAGAAGCCACTTTTCCACCCATGGAACATATGCTAATGTTAGCTACCGGGTTAGCGTACCCTTAGCATACGCCTTCTGATTTTCAGCAGTTATTTGTCTTGTTGTCCTCAGTATGTCCTTTACGTCACCGCAGTTTCATGTGGTGTCACTAAGGGGGAACTATATCTGCTTTACATAGACGTAGCTTACCATGATTAGGGGGGATTTTTCTTTTTTGCAGTAGAATTAAGAATGCAGAATTCAATAGAAGTCTCTCTATCTCTAACAAGACTTATCATGTGTTTATGGCCATGTTTGCAGCTCCTCCCAGGAGGATGACCCACCAAATGAGGGCTAAGATCACTGTGCCACACCGATGACGTTCAGCTGGAGTTGACTTCTTATTCGAATTTCCCGTTCCACCTTAAATGGCACCAGAATGTAACTGCGGTACCATTTAAGGTGGAACAGGACACTCAGGAGCCAATGCACCAGAGTTTTCTGGGAGCACATCGTCCAAAGCTTCTCAAATGAGCATTGGATTCTGCATTTCGGAATGTCAGAGGCAGCCATCGAAAAGCTTTGCACCATGATCGGACCATCTGTAAGGTCAGTCAAGGCAAGCGATAAGAATAAGAATCGCTGTTACTTGGGCCCCAGAGACGTTTACGCTGTCCGCCAAGCAATGAGATCAGGTGGAACGGAATCATGTGACTTGCAGCTTTTCCACCTCATCCTGGTGCTCAGGCTTTCCCGTTCAGGCGTTTCAAACAAACGGAAAACCTGCTATGGCAGCAATTCTGAGCAGGACGTGAGAACTGGACTTTCGTCAGCGCCCCATCTTTTTGTAGTCACCTTCTGTGTGGGTTCAGTCAAACGGCCCCCTCCTGTCAAAGTAGGTTGTCCTTGGCCGCACTGAGCAAGGGAACCCACCAGCCTACAAGTCTGGTTGCTATCCCACCTCTAGAGTGAGCCAAACACTGAACTATGCAGGGTTGGTGATGCTCAGGCTTTCACATCTGCCCATGCGTACGATAACCAGCCCACCCGTCCCCGACACCAACACTGTATCTTTAATCGTTTTGGAGGGTGAAGTTCGTCCTGGCTCCAGTCAGTGACCGCTGACGCTGCTGTAGATTGCTCTGTGTGTGCATATGTGTACATCAGTAGGTTGTCTGTGTCTTCTGCGTCCATAGGTACATATTCCTAGATGTATTTATAAGCGTGAGTTCTTATAAGTACATCTAGCTACACATGAGTATATATATGTGTGTGTGTACATGTATGTGTGTGTAGACACGAGCACGTGGACCACACAGATCCGGTTTCGGCCACAGCCGCCACTGTTGGACTGAGCTGCCGGAAAGAGTTTTCTTGGCCTGGTGTCTCTCCAGGAGAGAAGAGGACGGTGGCTTCCTCAGCGCGTGACAGGCGTGTACGTTTTTCTGTTTCCTTTCATTTTGTACAGGATTCAAGTAGATGCTTGAAATGCTGCCCTGGTTTTGTTTATGTACAGTTTGGCGGCAGAGACTCACGGTCCACTGTGGAGTCCGTCAGGGACCAGGTTTGTTTTTGGCACTGGGAGAGGTTTGCTGATGTTCATGGTTTTCAGCACCCTGGACGAGGACGTTTCCGGTCTCTCCGAGCTTTAGCGCCCTGGAGATGCCGTCCTCCGTTTTCTCCAGCACAACAGGTAGCTGTATCACGTTTTGCTTCCATCGACGCATGGACGAGGGTGGGGGACGCTCAGTCTGATGGGTTAAAGGTCGGACATGGAGCACATCACCAAGCCGGAGGACCTGTAGAAGTCTGTAGAAGCCGCAGGGCTGTGAATTGTTCCCCACGTTTGAATGACCTGTCGTGTTTAAGGTGGACACCTGTACAACACTGAGAAGGAAATGGACCCTAGTGGACAGGATCTGTGACTGACGCCTTATAGAAAACAATTTATTCCCTGACGAGACATGAGTAATAAAAATAGGGGGGGAAAAAAAAGAAATCCAAACAGATGGAACCAAAAAACATACAGTTTAAAAAAGACCACAAGCATCCTTTCACCAACAAACACGCCACTCCGTTTTTCTGTTTGTTGTCTTTTTTTTGTTTCTCCGTCCATGACAATCAACATCATGGGTGCAGAATGCCGTTGCAGTCTCTACAGTACGCTCCGCTAGTAATGTTATTGCCACAGTCCTGCTGTTAATGGATGCTAATCTACCAGGTGTGCCTCCACAGCTTGAGCTACAAAGTGGTCTCATACTCCAGACGCTCCTGGACCAAAGTGTCGTCCTTGTACTGCAGCCTAGGGGGCGTGGGCGAGGAGTCGATGGCCAGGATGGCCTTGCGTATGCTGCGGTCCAGAACGTGCCGCTCCCAAGCCGGATAACGGTTCCGACAAAGGTCTATCCTGATCACGGTCTCTTCTAGGCGTGGCGCCCTGGACGAAGGCGTGGACGGGGCAGTTGGGCGTACCTGGAAGACCGGCACGCATCCGTCTCGCTCCGTGCCGTATTTGGCCTCCCGATCGGCATCCCGTGCTAGCGTGCCGCCCCGGTTGGAGCGCAAGGAGTTGGTGGCGCCTTCCGAAGGCATGGCGAAAGCGGCCGAGGCTTCGTCAAGCTGGGTGAGGCTGGAGGAGCGTCCGAATCGCGGCCCATTGGGGTGGAAGAAGGCGTAGTACATGAGCATGAAGACCACGCCTGTCAAGAAGCTGGAGAAGATGACGCAAAGCGCAGGAACAGCGAAGGCGTCTGTGCTGGCCGGGATGCGGTACAGGTACCAAAGGGTGCTGAGCGCCGCGTTCTCCAGCAAGATGACCAAGTAATAGACGAAAAGGCGGCAGCGCGTGCGGCCCTCCTTCACGTTGAACCAGCTGAAGATGTAGATGATGCCCACCACCATGTCAAAGACGATCTCCTCCCACTTAGTTATGCAGAACTCGGTCTCGCAGTGCACGATCCAGAAGGTCATGACGCACCAGTGCAGCACGATGAAGATGCCGAAGTAAAGCTGGAACACGGAGGCGAAGAGGGCGAAGGTCACCACCCGTGCTGCGATGGTAAAGAAGTGCCAGCAGAACTGGATGATGACCGCCAGGTAGCTGATGGGCTTCTTGTCGTCACGGGAGTCACGGAGGGCCTTCTGGTAGGAGGCCAGAGCCCAGGCCAGGGAGACCAAAGAAGCGGCCGCTGTCATTCCTGAAAGCAGAGAACAGACACGTGTGAGATGCAGTATATGTAGACTTTAGACAGTGTCGTTCCGTAGTCCCCATCATGCCCACCTCCAGATCTATGCTGGTTCTTTTTCCGACAGTATGGATTGGCGAGAAGATCATTCCTATGATCAACTAAAATCTTCCAAAGCCAATAAGTTTTGCTTTACAGACATATTTGGAACGTTGCCGGGGTTACAGGGCTATTGCTACATGCAAGCTAACGCTGCTGTTTGAGTGCATGTATACTCTAAGTGCTTTATTAGGTACACCTACTTTGTAGCTACGCTGAAAACTGGATCAGATCCATTTACACTTCCCCAGACAGCGAGGATATATCGGTCTGCTGGCTTGATAAGTTGGGCACCCCACTGACTGTTTGCCAGTGCTGGTTAACTCATGGACCACCCAGATTATTGCCTCCACAAACAGGTTTTTCAAGATTTGCCACAGGTGGGCCGCCCAGAAAACACTGAGCAAAGCACCAGTGGACCGCCAATGGCTCCCAAGTAGACTAGACAAGTGGACTTTGTAGCTGCGCCCAGAAGGAGGTGTGGGATTGCAGGTCTGTTGGGAAGGAAGATAAAGGTTACCAGGATCTATAAACGATGATAAATTTAGACTGATATGATCAATATTTATTGAGCTACACATACAGAAGTCTGTCTCTCAGTATGGCGTCGGGCCGCCGTGTTCGCTAACCCAACATGCCAGACGTCTCAGCATGGAGCTATAGAGGTTCCTAATGGTGTCCCGTGATAATCCATCCCATGCAGCTTGAATATCCTCACACAGTTCCTGCAGATGGTGCGGTAGGGGTGGAGGTGGAGTGACACCAGGCTTTCTGGACGTGTGACGCGTGACAGTTCATCTTGGTGCTGACCACGGTGCCTCCACACATGGATTCGTTGGTCTCCACCAAGACAAAAGCGGGACTCGTCACTGAAGATGACCCGCTGCCATTCTGAGTCACTCCATGACAGTCTGGCACGACACCATTGCAGTCTTTGGTGGCGGTGACGTGGTGTTAAGGACAGTCGTCGTAACGGTCTGTGTCCACGTGGTCCTGCGTGGTGCAGCCGTCTGGCACTAACAGGATGACTCATGGAGGACATCACTACTTGCTGAATGTTCACGATCATGGCTGTTGGGTCAGTCAGGTACAGCGATAAGGCCCGTCCTTGGTTATGTCATATGCACGGCCTACACATACGCTGTGTCTGAGTGTCTGAATGCTGTTGCACTGAAAAGGTTGTTCAGTGTATTACTGGTGTGACTGGAGGTGTAATTGTACTAATTTGACTTCTAGGTGGTTTGAGTTGCAGCCATTGAACCCACCTGTCCTGGATTCAAAGGTTCCTGGGTGTGCAAGGCTACGTATGTGTAAGAGATACAGATATAGAGCAAGGCTGGGCTAGAATGGCACTTTCTTCACTTCAACAAGTGGAATGCAATTAGCGTTAAACCGGATCCCTGGTCCAAAAAACCACCTGGCAACCCACACTACAGTCTCAAGGTGGAACTACAAGTGGCCGCTGACTGCATACGTCCCCTCATCTTTAGGCGCTGATGAGTTAACCAGGGTAATCAGGCTATTAGTGCCATTAGCATCCTAGATTTAGCTTTTCTTGCTAATACTGTGTTGAATTACTCTGCGCTGAGTCATGCAACACCGAGGCCTCAAACTAAATCAGAGCTGATTTCTGGAGAATGAATCGCGAGACAGGCTGAATTTCATTAGCCTCTTTTTTCCCAACGCCAGACTTTTCGGAATAACTTCTTATTTACATTCAGAATTCCGCTCTCCGCGCCTGAGTGGGATGTTAACTACCAAACTGCGGCAGTGTTGGTGGGGTTGTGGTGACTGGAGGGGTTGGGGTGGGGGGAATGGGGGGGGCCCGCTTGATTGAGTGTAATAAAGCCCGCGGTCGTGTCTGGAGGCAGCAGGAGCGCCTGTTTATAACTGTGACACTCCAGCTCCCTGTGAGGAGCTGCTACCATGGTTACTAAGAGCCCATACTGATGGAGTGATCACTCGACTAGAGAGAGAGAAAGGAATGAAGAAGTGAGGAAGAGAGAGAGAGGGGGACTGAGGAAGAGAGAAAGGAAGAGAGGGCGAGAGAGAGGAAGAGGGAGAGGAATGGGTGAGGAAGATGGAGAGAGGACGGTAGTGAGGAAGAAAGAGAAGAAGGAGAAAGGAGGAGAGAGGGAGAGACAGTGAGGAGGAGAGAGAGGAAAGAGTAAGGACCAGAGAGGGGAAGAGAGAGTGGTAGGAGCAGGCAAGGGAGAGAGGAAGAGAGAGGAAGGAGTGGGCAAGGGAGAGACAGAAGGAGTGGGGAAAAAGGAGAGGAAGGGAAAGAGCAAGAGAGAGAGGGAGGGAGAGAGGAAGAGAGACATGGACAGAGTGAGGAAGGGAGAGAGAATGAGAGAAAGAGAAACTGAGGTGAAGACTGAAAGAGACCAGAGAGAAAGAGAAAGAACGCGCAATGGAAAAGTTTTGACAGGTGTTTCTGATAAAGTGGCCGCTGGGTAAACAGCCTTTAAAGTGATTCCTATCAGTTGAGCTCTTCCCTGGATCAGCTCTGATGTCCAGTGCAGGTCAGATTCAGACCACAGAGAGCTCATTTTCCGTGAACGCCACTCTGACGTCTTTCATTCACCCTTTAGAGCAACTACGGCTCTTCATCAGCTATAAGAAGTAGCTAGCTCAGTATTCCCAGCATGGACATCACGGCAGAGGCTGAGCAGAGGCGGAAAAAGACATTATCAGAGGAAGAGAAAAAGAGAGAGTGACCGAGCAAGAGAGCCGACAAGAGTAAATCCCGGTTTGGCTTTAACAGATTAGCAAGAGCTACAAGAGACAAAGGGATGCAGGACAACGGGATAACGGGAAAACCACAAAAATTCCGACAGCACAGTATTCATTCATGTTATTTATGAAAGGGCCGGACCTGTACCTGTGTCCCTGTTTCACAGAGTTTAGGCCGTCTTCAAATTCCAGATCTTTAAACAAATCCAGTTCCTGGTCCTGGATTTTGTAGTAATTGGTCGATTTAATTAGCTATGAGTGCTTACAAATTCCAGGACCGGAATCTGGTTTAAGGTCCCGTTACCACGACTGTCCTTAACAACACGTCACCGTCACCAAAGACTGCAATGGTGTCGTACCAGACTGTCATGGAGTGACTCAGAATGGCAGCGGGTCATCTTCAGTGACGAGTCCCGCTTTTGTCTTGGTGGAGACGACCAACGAATCCGTGTGTGGAGGCACCGTGCTCAGCGCCAAGATGAACGGTTTGTTGTCACGTGTCACACGTCTAGAAGGCCTGGTGTCACTCCACCTCCACCCCTACCGCACCATCTGCAGGAACTGTGTGAGGATATTCAAGCTGCATGGGATGGATTATCATAGGACACCATTAGGAACCTCTACAGCTCCATGCTGAGACGTCTGGAATGTTGGGTTAGCAAACACGGCAGCCCGACGCCGCCATACTGAGAGACAGACTTCTGTATGTGTAGCTCAATAAATATTGATCATATCAAAGCACTGCAATCCCACACCTCCTTCTCCACCTCCTTTGATGATGATGAGGGGATCACTAGGTCCTGTTGCTATGATGTATTTATTAGCCAGTTTATCAGCTCTACCATATAGGAGAACTTTGGGAACACTGGAGTTGCAAAGTCTACAAAGTCCAGCTGTACCCTGATAGCAAGACGACAGTGGTCCACTTGGGACCCGTTGGCGGTCCACTGGTGCTTTGCTCAGTGTTTTCTGGGTGGCTCACCTGCAGCAAGCCTTGAAAAACCTGTTTGTGGAGGCAGTAATGTGTGGACCAGCACTGGGGCGCCCAGACTGTCATGGAGTGACTCAGAATGGCAGCGGGTCATCTTCAGTGCCGAGTCCTGTGAGATATTATACAAGCTAATGAATGCCAAGTATTATAAGGTGTTATGTATGCTATATAATGCCTCATAGATGCATCTATATTGCATTATGAATACAGGATTCATAGGAGGTGTTACTGAAAGTTGAGATAGGTAGAAGTCCATTGCCTGACGTCTTATGCTGACCTTACACCAAACGATTTTCCAAGCGATTTTACTGTCGCAGACAAATTTCCAAAGTTGGAACAAAGTCATGAGAGTCTTGCTAGAGTTGCGTCGCGCTCGCGTCATCTCGATCGTTCAGTGTAAGGTGGTCAGGATTTAGGTCAGTCTGTTTCTCGTCCTGGCGTTCCGATAAAATCAACCGTGTTTAATATGATCATAAGTCGTAGGTCTTGGCTCACGCAAATAATGACGTGAACATTGTCGACAACCAATAGGAGAGCTCTCTTCAGCTCCAAACGGGAAGCCGCGAGCCAAGTACAGGAATGTCTGG
>CM067493.1:26777196-26790637 GCA_034552555.1 Semaprochilodus insignis
AACTAATTTTAGTAACTAAGTGTACTACAATCACTATAATAGCCAAAAATTTAGTTTGTTTCAGACATGGTTCTTAAAATAAGTTAATTTATCTGCCAATATAGTGAGAAAGTTTGGCTTAAAACAAGTAAAAAATGTCTGAAAATAAGTTGAATAATCTTAAAATGTGCTCACAACAATCTCAACATGAAAACATATATTAACCATATATATAAAACATATTAACTAAATATAAAAAGACACGGAGGCCGATCGTTCTGAGAAGAGAGATTTGTGAAGACACGTTCTTGCCATTTGTGCAGCACACAGAGGAATTAGTCTTCTGTATTTAACCCATCCATGAAGTGAAACACCCACATACACACACACACACACACACACACACACACACACACACTAGTGAACACACACACTAGGGGTCGGTGAGCACACCCGGAGCGATGGGCAGACCTATCCACAGCGCCAGCGGAGCAGTTGGGGGTTAGGTGCCTTACTGCTTAAGGGCACTTCAGTCATGACTGTCGGTTCAGGGAATCGACCCGGTGACCCTCCGGTCACAAGGCTGGTTCCCTAACCTCCAGCCATGACTGGCCCAAGTCGTACTTGCCGAGATATCATTGTCTGCAGGGTAGCTAACGCTGACATTGACTTTGGGGCTAATTAACAAGCATTTTACCCCAAAACCCTAAAATAAGTAGTCAGGACGCAGCGGTGTGGACGAGGAGGAGCCTCTCGTCCTTGTTACGAGAATGAGCGTAAATGAAAGGATGAGTGGGAACAGGGCCTCGCTAACCGTAGCAAGTGCAGAGGATGCTTGCATGAACTCGTTTAGAGTGACTTGACACAAAGCTGCTCATTCACAGTGAGTCACATACACCAGTGCTATTTGTTTTCGGAGGCACAGTTGCTGAATCAACGCCATTCCGCCACCCCCCTCCAGCACCCTGCCCCCCACACACGTTCTTCATTGTACACTCATTGTCCACTTTCCTAGAAGCCCCTACCTTGTACGTCCACTCACTGGCCACTTTACTAGAAACACCCGTGTTATTGGTTATAGGTCCACTACAGGTGTGTACAGCTGCAGACTGCAGCTCGTCTGCCATCTACCTCATTCATTATTGGTCAGTTTCTGCCAGCAGGGCCGGCGCTGAACAGGTGTTATTGATTATTTTATTGTATCAGGCACAGTGGAGTTGAGGGGATTTACACATGTCAGTGTCACTGGTAGGTTGAGAGTGGTCCACTGAAACTGGCCACTGATGAACTGCTGAGGCTAACACAAGCTGCATACTGCATAGAATTACATACACTCATCATCAAAAGAACAGTTACACATACAGCTGCACCCAGAAGGAATCAACCAACAGGAATGAGACATGGTGGGTGGGTTTGACATCGTGAGACATGCCAATGATTCAAGTTTCACACTCAGCCGTGCATGTGACGTAAGCAAGGACGGTCCTTATCGCTGTACCTGACTGACCCAACAGCGAGCAGTGATGTCCTCCATGAGTCATCCTGCTAGTGCAGCACCATTGGCAGACGGCTGCACCACACAGGACTACATGCACACAGACCGTTACCACAACTGTCCTTAACACCACGTCACCGCCACCAAAGACTGCAATGGTGTCGTGCCAGACTGTCATGGAGTGACTCAGAATGGCAGCGGGTCATCTTCAGTGACGAGTCCCGCTTTTGTCTTGGTGGAGACGACCAACGAATCCGTGTGTGGAGGCACCGTGGTCAGCGCCAAGATGAACGGTTTGTTGTCACACGTCCAGAAGGTCTGGTGTCACTCCACCTCCACCCCTACCGCACCATCTGCAGGAACTGTGTGAGGATATTCAAGCTGCATGGGATGGATTATCACAGGACACCATTAGGAACCTCTACCGCTCCATGCCGAGACGTCTGTTCAGCTGTTCTTTTGGTGATGAGTGTGTATATACGTTTTAGTATTTAGTGTGTCCATCCTTTAATTTTTTTACAGCTTCCATTCATTGAAAGATGTCTACAACCACATCTCCCAAAGTTCTGTCTTAGAAGCTGGTTTGGCCACCCAATCCCCAAACACACCCAGTGCTGCAGAGGTCTGGACTTACCCCGCAGCCGTGATGTCCAGTTATGCTCTTCTAGAGTCTATTTTTTTCCTCTTCTCTTGAACAACTACACCTCCTTTCAGACCTCCATAGCGTTGAGGTGAAGGATGGACAGAAACACCTGTGGATGTTCTCAGACCTGAAGCAGGAGTGGAGCTTGATGTTCTCCTCTCTCTCACAGATGGAAACTTTAAGTCCTGTTCATCTGATGGGGACAGTGTTGGTGGGTCCACCAGGTCTTGTGAGTGGTTGTTGTGTTATTAAGGCTCCTCTGCAGTTTTCTAGTAAATATATATTTTCCTGAAAATTAATAACTTGTACTTAATAGCCAGTTTGACCATTTACAGTTGAATCAGGCAGAACCATCCAAAGCCTGGGAGAGTGTTTGGGTAGGAAACAGAAATGATGGGATTAGAAACACGGTTCATAACAATCGCAGCTTTGATCTCTATAATCAGAGCCATGCTAACTCAGCAGAACCGCCAAGCTCTCTCTAGTGTCTGCAGAGACAGAGACAGAGACAGCTCTGATGAGCCCCGAGCCACACGCTTCCTTCCTTACCTGCGGCTGTCTAGAGTGACACAGAGGAGGACGTATACTAGAGCCCTCCGTCTGAGACAGACCGTGTACAGTAGTAATCGTAACCTGGTGACCTACAGAACCGTTCAAAAGTCTGGAAACACGTCTTACGTTGATCAGTGTTGTTGTTAGCCAGCTAAAGGTACTTTAGATGCCTCGTTCAAGCAACAGTAACAGTTATTACAGTATGACGAGACACCGTAACTATCTATTTACAATCATTCACTGCTTCAAGATCAGCAGTCTTGAGATATGATACATTCTGAGTCTTAATAAGCTCCCGTGACTGAAATGTACCTAACAGTGTGTAACACCTCCACCAGCACCAATAACAGCTGTGACTGGATTGGGCATGGACTGGACAAGTTTCTGGATATAGCCACATCAGTGTTCAGACACTCTTGCATCAAAGAATTGGTCAGTTGGGCCAGATTTGGTAGATGCCTTCCCTGGCACAATTCCGAGGAGAATTCCCTGTAGACTGGGATTTTATCCACTGCTGGTAGACCCCTATGACCGTGCGCTTCCATACACCTGCAGATTCAGCTACTTCCTTCACACTATGGTCTTTGGCACGCCCAAATGCAGTCACTCCTTTTAGCCAATCATTAACATCTGCTCTGGAGCCATTTTCCACACATGGAACGAGACATTCACTGCACTGTAGCACCTCTTCCCAATCTATGGATCCCGTCACTCACACCCCGCAGGGATTTATAGCCTCATTATCCTCGTGCAGCGCCATCTGCAGGAGCCTGAAGTTACTACCACCTTACACACAGGTGAATCAGTTTTTGTCCAGTGAGCTTATAACTTCATTCCTTAGGTTTAACGGGGACCTATCATGCTTTTCCAGAGGTAGAAACTCTGTCCCACAGAAACCACTTTTCCCACCTGCCTGAAACGCCTTTTTGGAATTCCAGCCCTTTTCTCTGTTACAGGGTGACGTCATCTTGTAACACCCTCCTTATCGCCCGCCTACCAGCAAGCTCAGCACACCCTCATACAATACACAGAGAGCTAAAGCAGTAAAAACCGACCACTCTGAAAACTCACCACTCTTGTGAAGGCGGAGCTAATGTTATTACAACGACATTTGTAAGTGTCAGAGTACTAGCAGTATAGTCCAGTGTATAATGACACACATCAGCCTCTCTCTCTCTCTCTCTCTCTCTCTATCTCTCTCTGACATTGACTGGTTGAAGGTCTGGCAGGCCAGTGTTCCTCCAGCTAGGAGTCCACGTCACAGTCAGTGATGTAACACCAGCAGCACCTCCGGCGTCCTGGCTCTGATTGACCCCATCCTCTGACCCCAAGTGTGTCCATGCACAACATACACTTACACAACCACGCTGCTGTGTGAAATCTCCCGACCGATCGTGGTAGTTCCAGCCCTCCACCCCTACCGCACCATCTGCAGGAACTGTGTGAGGATATTCAAGCTGCATGGGATGGATTATCACAGGACACCATTAGGAACCTCTACAGCTCCATGCCGAGACGTCTGGCGTGTTGGGTTAGCTACTAGCTTTCATTTATTATTAGCCACAAAGTTGCACAACAGGAATGAAACTTGGTGTGTAGGTTTGACATCATGAGACATGCGATGATTCTAGTTTCACACTCGGCATGTGACGTGAGCAAGGATGGGCCTTATCACTGTACCTGACTGACCCAACAGCCACGATTGCGGACATTCAGCAAGCAGTGATGCCCTCCATGAGTCATCCTGCTAGTGCAGCACCATAGGCACACGGCTGCACCACGCAAGACTACATGCCTACAGACTGTTACGACGACTGTCCTTAACACCACGTCAACGTCACCAAAGACTGCAATGGTGCTGTGGCAGACTGTCATGGAGTGACTCAGAATGGCAGCGGGTCATCTTCAGTGACGAGTCCCGCTTTTGTCTTGGTGGAGACGACCAACGAATCCATGTGGAGGCACCGTGGTCAGCGCCAACATGAGCAGTTTGTTGTCACACGTTACACGTCCAGAAGGCCTGGTGTTACTCCACCTCCACCCCTACCGCACCATCTGCAGGAACTGTGTGAGGATATTGAAACTGCATGGGGCGGATTATCACAGGCCACCATTAGGAACCTCTACAACTTCATGCCGAGACGTCTGGCATGTTGGGTTAGCAAACACGGCGGCCCGACGCCATACTGAGAGACAGACTTCTGTATGTGTAGCTCAATAAATATTGATCATATCAGTCTAAATTTATCATCAGTTATTGATCCTGGTAACCTTTATCTTCCTTCCCAACAGACCTGCAATCCCACACCTCCTTCTTGGAGCATTCGTTTGGTGATGAGTGTATTTATGCTTGTTTCAGTGGTACTTTTTTGTGAGTGAAGGGTCAAAATACATTAACATAATCAACTGTGTGAGAATGCTTGTTTACCCTAACTGCGTGTATGTACCTGCAGTATACAGTATTATATTGTTTTGCAAACTTTTGGGACAAAAACTCCTACAGAGCGGAGCCCATTGGGTGCAGCTACAGAAAAGCCTGGCTAATGCATCCTGGGCACATACTCTGAGACACACAAACACACGGGAAGCACAATATCAGCAGAGTTTTATATTTAGCCTGGTCGGACTATGACAATAGCGAAGGATAAGGGATCCTTAGCAGCAGAAAATTCCTACTCACGTCTCGGCCGCTCTGGCAAGTGCTAACACGCTCCTCTCAAAGACGCACCTCGCTGTTTGCTCAAGAGCTTTCGAGATGATATTTATAGGACTCATCAGGTACTGTTATTCCCTGCCCCCCCCTTGCCCCCCCCCAAATTATTAACAGAAACGATGGTAATCCGTGCAGTTATGTCACCGACGTAAGCTGCTATTGCTATGGAAACTGATTTATTCTCCACATAGAGGGTTCAGCGTTGTTTCGTCTACACTATGTGGCCAAAAGTATGTGGACACCCCACCTAATTATTCAGTTGTGGTGTCCCAGCCACACTCACTGCTAACAGGTGTTTAAAGCAGATAGCCCATGCGGTCTCCACTAGCTAACATGTGACTCTGTCATATGTGGTGGACCACACAAACTCATAGGCTGGGGCCTCTGGAAGCAACATCAGCATGAGAACTGTGCATCAGGAGCTTCATGCAATGGGTCCCCATGGCTGAGCAGTTGCACACAACCCTAAGATCGTTATGCACAGTGCTGAGCGTCGGCTGGAGCGGTGTAATGCTCCACCGCTGCACTCTGGAGCAGTGGAACCGTGTTCTCTGGAGGGATGAATCCCGCTTCACTATATGGCAGTCTGATGGACAAGTCTGGGTTTGGAGGAAGAATACTGACCTCACAAATGCTTGTTTGACTGAATGGACACAAATTCCCACAGATACACTCTGAAATCTTCTGTAAGCATTCCCAGAAGAGGCTGTTAGAGATATTACAATTCCATATTCATGACCATGGTTTTCCAAAGGAATGTCCATCAAGCTATGATACTGAACTGCAAACATGTGCACTGATTGACTGAATTAAGTTGTCACCAGAATGACACAGTGTCATAGTACATATGTTGGTCTAGTGAAAAACGATACTCTGTAATTGATCTAGTTAGTAACAAGAGACAATCTGCTACCATTAGTGGCAGGGCACACCCTGATCCCATTAGTAACTGGATCTGCCTGTTGCAGCTCACAGTGTCCCTTAGAACCTGCAGAAAGCAGGGTGTAATTTTTTACAAAATATATATTTGGAATTTGGTTTGATGTGTGCTGGGATAAATGTGGAAGAGAGTGCAGACATGCTGCTCTGGGGAGGATAGCATAAATGTCCCATTTAGTAATACAGCATAAATCCTCTATGATTAACAGACACAGACTACAACGCTAAATATCTCCATCCAGACTTCATGAGCACTGTAGCTGTGCTTTGGAAATAGCATGATGTAGGACGACCACACTGATCTGTATGTCACTTATAAGACACGTGTACACAGTAGGAAAATTCTGACCTGAACACAAACATAGCCTGAGAACATTCTGCCCACAGCATCTAAACCCAATTGTAAGTCAACTGTAGCCAAACAGAATTCCATCTAAACCCAACTATAGCCCAACGAAAGTCTACCTAAACCCAACTATAGCCCAACGAAAGTCTACCTAAAAACAACTGTAGCCCAACGAAAGTCTGCCCAACGAAAGTCTACCTAAACCCAACTATAGCCCAATGAAAGTCTACCTAAAAACAACTGTAGCCCAACGAAAGTCTGCCCAACGAAAGTCTACCTAAACCCAACTATAGCCCAACAAAATTCTGTCTAAACCCAAATGTAGCCCAACAAATTCTACCTACACTGCAGTTTAAAAAACACTATCTGAACCTGACTGTGGTCTCACACAGTTCTTCTTAAAACTAACTGTACTCTGTAACAACTGGAGACTAGGCCAACCCTACGTCGAAGGCTATAGCACAGCGTCCTAATCACTTGACATGATTTTACAGCTTTGTAACACATATAAACAGATAAAGTAGGCTTATTATTCCTGTATGGAATGTCAAAGGAATTTCAGTGATTTGAGAAACGTTCCTAAACTGTATTCTCCTTTATTGGTTGATTTACTGTAACTCACACATCGGCTTCCTAAAGCTCAGTGTCAGCAACACAAATGGTCCCAACAGTGGTAAAGCCAAACGGAGTAGGGCACAGTCAGTACAGGCTACAGTGCAAAAACAGATATTTAAGAAATGATGAACCCAATCAGAACCCAATCAAAATCAAGCGCTCGGGTCCTTTTAAGCTGAACAACTATTTCAGGAAGATACATATTTGTATATGATGGTTACTGTATGAACTGCAGCTGGCCAGGAATCTGCCAGGTGTCTGGAGCTTTGAGTCATTGTCTGTTACAGGCCGGTACAGTGAGAAACGGCGTTCGTGTTTTGGTGCTGCGGCGTGCCAGTTGAGTTTTGGCCGGTGGCGGTGTCCAGCTGCTGGCAGCCAGCGGTGAGTGTGGAGCTCCAGCGGTTGGCAGAGGGCCTGCAGAAGAGCTGTATCTGCTCTGGAGAGAGGGATGTCTCTCCTGGCCTCTAAACCAGCACTGGCACTCATCCCGCTAGAGGCCATTTCAGGGATGTGCTGCTACAGAAAGGAAGGATACACAAATGGAGGTAGAGAACAATATTATAAGGGACAGAGATCCTCTAATCAATATTCCTTAGTTCACAAAATCAGAAGTACTATATAAAACACATATAGGGGACAGAAATGGTCCTCTAATCACTATTCCCTACACTGGAAAATCGGGACACTGTATAGTACACTGTTAAATGGTCCCCAATATTCCCTACCTTGGAAAGCTAAGAGCATTATATAGAATACATACAGGAAACAAATATTATCCCCTAACCTCTGTTTCCTACAAGGGAAAATTCAGGACCACTACATACAGTAGAAAACTATATTTGGCAATGGAATTGTTCCCCTAATTAATATTCCAGAATTTGTGAAATCAGGAACACTACTTTAAGGAACAGAAAGAACCGTGTCTAATCAGTATTCCCTTCTCTGGAAAACCAGGAGCACTATATGAAACACTATAATAAGGAACGGAAATGATTCCCGAAACCCTGTTCCCTACATTGAAAAACAAACATGAGCATATATGGAACACAGTTATAAGGAATAAAAATGATCCCCTAATCAATGTTCCAGATTTTGGAAAATCGTGAACAGTGTACTGGACACAATTATAAAAGAAAACACAAACGGTCCCTGATCATTTTTCCCTACACTGGGAAATTAGAAGCACTATGTAGAATACATACAGAAAACAAATAATATTCCTTAATTAGTTTTTCCTAAATCCAGATCCCCATACACAGTATAATGCCATAATAGGGAATGGAAATGCTCCATGATAAGTATTCCTTTTGGAAAAAAACTTAGAACACTGTTACGGGGAAATGTAAATGTTCCCTTTAATCAGTCTGCCAGATTTTGGAGAATCAGAAGCGCTATACAGAATACTATTTTAGGCAACAGAAATGGTTCCTAATCATGATTCCCTACTTTGATACATCAGGAGCACTACACGGAATATTATCCCATATTTTTTTTTTTTCATTTGCTATTATTATAGAAAACAATATCATTATTTCCTACATCGGAAAATCAGAAGCTCCATGTAGAATACTATTTTAGGCAACAGAAATGGTCCCTAATCATAATTTCCTATTTTGGAAAATCAGGAGCACTATATGGAATATTGTCCCATCATTATTTTATATTTCCTATTATTATAGATAATCCTATCATATCATTATTTCCTACATCGGAAAATCATAAGCCATATAACCATACAGTAAAATTCTATAATATTGAACAGGAATGGTTCCTAATCACTACTGCTTATATTGGAAAACCTGGAGCACTATATAGGACAATATTACTGGGAACAAAAATGATCCCCTATTCACTGATACAATGGAAAACTGTGGGAGTGTGAGAGTAAACTGGAAATTCTCCGCTGTGTTTTCCAACACCACTACAATACTCTCTCTCTCTCTCATCTATTCCAGTATTCCAGACTTTTGCTCCTATTCACTTTCTTCTATTCCATCTTTCTCTCCCTTTCCTACTATTCCTCACTCTCAATTCATTCATCTTTCTCCCATTGCCTTCCTTTTATCACTTTCTCTCTCTTTCCCTCTCTCTCCCTCCCTCTCTCTCCGTATGTTGTAGTCAAGAGCGCGCACACATAGCCATATCTCACACCTTTAATGCCTGAAAGGCTGTTTGGATTGAGGGTCTCTATATTTTCCGCTTCGTTTCAAGCAGCAGATCAGACGTTCAGTGAAGGTGGCTTCACTGGAACGGGGGAAATCCAGCTGCTCAACCAAGCTAAAGGAATCACGGCTGTTACGGACCACTCGTCATCTTGCTCTCAGCATCTGCTTATCTACCAGCATCTACTGCTACCTTGTAGCTCCACCTTCCTGGTGCACAGTTACAGACAGATCTGTCGAAGCATGACTAGCCATCCTCTAGCCCAGGGGTCTCAAACTAGAGTCACATGAAAGCCACTAGCCAGGTGGTCTCCTTAGAACTGCAATCCCACAGCTCCTTTTAGGTGCAACTACTCTTTTGATGATGAGTGTATATTGTCAGGTTTAGCTATGCAGTTAGCATGATTCAATAGCCTTTACACACATATGAACTTGAGTGACATCCCATTCTTAATCCATAGGGGTTAATATGATGTTCCACCCTTTACAGCTAGAACAGCTTCAACTCTTCTGGGAAGGCTTTCCACAAGGTTTAGGAATGTGTTTATGGGAATTTCTGTGGGAATTTCTGAAGCACATTTGTGAGGTCAGACACTAATGTTGGATAAGAAGGCCTGGCTCACAGACTCCACTCTAATTCATCCCAAAGTTGTTCTGTCGGGTTGAGGGCAGGACTCTGTGCAGGCCAGTACAGTTCTTCCACACCAAACTCGCTCATCCATGTCTTTATGGACCTTGCTTTGTGCACTGGTGTGCAGTCATGTTGGAACAGGAAGGGGCCGTCCCCAAACTGTCCCCACAAAGTTGGGATCATGAAATGGTCCAGAGTCTCTTGGTCTGCTGAAGCATTAAGAGTTCCTTTCACTGGAACTAAGGGAACAAGCCCAACACCTGAACAACAACCCAACACCTTAACCCCCCTCCACCAAACTTTACACTCGGCACAATGCAGTCAGACAAGTACCGTTCTCCTGGCAACCACCAAACCCAGACTCGTCCATCAGATTGCCAGACAGAGAAGCGTGATTGGTCACTCCAGAGAACACGTCTCCACTGCTCTAGAGTCCAGTGACGGCGCTTTACACCACTGTATTCCACACTCTGCATTGCTCTTGGTGATGTAAGGCTTGGATGCAGCTGCTCGGCCATGGAAACCCATTCCATGAAGCTCTCTACACACGGTTCTTGAGCTGATCTGAAGGCCACATGAAGTTTGGAGGTCTGTAGTGATTGACCCTGCAGAAAGTTGGTGACCTCTGCGTACTATGCACTATAGGCAATATAGTGAACGTTTTACCCTGAAGGGCGCAAGATAACCTGGGGATGATCTCTCTCTTCCTGGAGTGTATCTACACTTCCTCCTCAGAGCAGTGCGGAGACATGCTTATCTGTGCATTAAGATGGAAATCGTGTTGCCGGCCCTTTAACCAGCTGACACCAGTGCCGTAGATGGGATGAGTTAACCAGATAAGGACTACCGAAGGCTTTAAAGACGTGCACTGAGTTCCTGTTTCGATGGTGCACTGTGTCCTTTCGTCGCTCATTACCTGGAGAGTCTACAGGCCAGCGTGACCGGCCGGCTTGGCATCGGGCAAACCAGTTTTTTCTTTGTATCGATCTTCATCACATTCATCCTGCATTTAAAGTAGTGCCTCCCTACCTGCTTCTTAATATCTAATAGTGGGCCATTATGCTTTAATGGTTATTGGCAGATGCATAACATTCTGTTTAATTTAATGTTTTCCCTCCAGTCATGATTATGTATGAAGGGGGAGTGTAACGTTGGCTGTTCAGTTGATTGAGAATTCAAAACAAATCATTAGCAGCAAATTGTTGCTGCACACGGTAATGGAAAGAAAAGTTTCAACTAGATGACTATAGAATATACCGTATACCGGCATGCTGGACTGAATCACTGTGGGAAAGTACTGATCGGTGTCTGGTCAGGTCTGACCTGTGTCCAGGGAACTGGACCATACAAGTCATTTATCGATGCCATTCCTATGTATTTGCTATGTACAGTGTTATATAGGTATTACTTTTGCACAGGGCTCAGTCCATGTTCTATGTTACCACTATGTGTAAATTAGCATATACCTCATAATTGTGCATTAGCATTAGTAGTGTGTTCTCTGTAGAGAACCAGGGGCGCACAAACTTTTGCATACAGCTATAAATGAGCCAAAGTGGGCACCTTTTGTTTCCCCCTTCCAGTTTCCCTGAATTAGTCAAAACATGATTCATGCTACATCAGGGTTGCCACATTTGGGGTGGACAAAAAAGGGCCATTCAATTGCCATACACCCACTCAACCACCCTACAACCCTCACTGCCACCCACCCTCCAAACACCACCGCCACCCACCCTTCAAAGACCACCAAAAGTCACCCACCGAACACCACCATCATTAACCACCACGACACACCCAACCACCCTACAACCCTCACTGCCACACACCCCTACAACCCTCACTGCCACACACCCTCCAAAGACCACCAAAAGTCACCCACCAAACACCACCACCATTAACCCCACTACATACCCAACCACCCTACAACCCTCACTGCCACCCACCCTCCAAACACCACCGCCACCCACCCTTCAAAGACCACCAAAAGTCACCCACCGAACACCACCATCATTAACCACCACGACACACCCAACCACCCTACAACCCTCACTGCCACACACCCCTACAACCCTCACTGCCACACACCCTCCAAAGACCACCAAAAGTCACCCACCAAACACCACCACCATTAACCCCACTACATACCCAACCACCCTACAACCCTCACTGCCACCCACCCTCCAAACACCACCGCCACCCACCCTTCAAAGACCACCAAAGGTCACCCACCAAACACCACCACCATTAACCCCACTACACACACAACCACCCTAAAACCCTTACTGCTACCCACCCTACAACCCTCACTGGCAACCACCCTCCAAAGACCACCTAAAGTCACCCACCAAACACCACCACCATTAACCCCACGACACACACAACCGCCCTACAACCCTCACTGTCCTTACTACCCTCCAAACACTACTGCCACCCACCCTCCAAACACCACCACCACCCTCTTCAATCCCACCGCCACACACCCACTCCCACTCACTTTCCAAACACCACCAAAACCTTCAACTGATCAAGCGCCTTTTATATTTCGTCTCTGTAACGAGCTCATAATGCAGAAGATCCGCTGATGTCTGGATAATATTTGTTTACCATGAGGTTTGATCGAAGCAGCGCCGTTCATTTTTCCTAAACAGAAAACCATCTTCGAGTTTCTAATGCAGCCATTCAGAGGTCCTTCGTGAGCTGAGTTGGTGTGGAAAATATTCCTCCTTGTTTTCTCTCCCAGAAATAACCGAGCTGGGCTATTTAGAAAGGCTAAACTTGAGCTGAGGGGTTGGGGAGGAGGCAGCTGGCCTCCAATGAACTCGCTTCCAATGGAAAAGGCCAATTTGGGCCCAGCGCTAGGTTTGCTAACAGCGTCTGCTCTTCCCTGTGATGAGAATGGAATCTGAGAGGTAAAAGGTTTCGCCAAACATCTAATTCACACAGTTCCCCCCCTTATCCACAGTCCATTACATGGTAGTCCAAAACATGTTCGCTTGGCTTCTTTAGTTTTCTTGGAGCGTCAAGGCTAATGTAGCTAACAGGTAAAGGAAACAGCAGTCAGGCTAGCACTGTGCAAACTTGCGGAACTGAGGAACTGACACTGACACTGGAGGCGGAGTTTGCCGGCTTGTCATGACAGGCTTGTCAATTTTACTTTCTTGCTTGTATTTAAACTTTGCAAGTGCTACAACACTACTCCATTTACATTCACTTTATAATCTATACACCAGTAAACCACTGATTAGTACACTATACTGCCAAAACTATTCACTCCCCCGGCCAAATCATTGAATTCAGGTGTTCCAATTACTTCCATGGCCACAGGTGTATAAAACCAAGCACCTAGACATGCAGACTGCTCCTACA